>JAQHUG010000632.1:31297-68616 GCA_028555095.1 Dicrostonyx torquatus
TTCTTCCAAAGGCAATCTATAGATTCAATGCAATCCCCATTAAAATCCCAACAAAATTCTTCACAGACCTTGAGAGAATAATAATTAACTTTATAAAGAAAGGAGGAATATTAAGAGAACATTTTGCCCACTTGGAGGCTGCCACAGCTATCTGCCCCTGTCAGAGGGTAAAGTTGCACCCAGTAATCTTGGTAACAAAAATAATCTTGCCACATGAGAAGGACCCCCACCCTCCTGTGGCCAATCGATACTGATAGCCTAGGACATCTGGCTATCAGAAGGATCCGACAAGAGCCAGTTTCAAACGGGATGACAAAAGAGGCAGAAGCAGGGCAGTGAACTCACTATCACGATGCCCCTGACACGCTGCTGAGCCTCGAAGTGAGATCCTCCAAATGCCTGCCTCCCAAGAGCAGAACTTCACCTCCTGAAAGCAGAGCCTGCCTCCTGAGAGCAGAGCTTCGCCTCTTGAGAGCAGAGCTTGCCTCCCCAGAGCAGACAGAACTGAAAGCAAAGCCTGCCTCCTGAGAGCAGACACAAGCTTTGCCTCCCAAGGACAGACCATCACCAGACCACACAGACTATGTGGTCAAGAGCTGAGCTTCACCGCCAAGCACCCAGTGTGATCAGAAATACAGTCTGAAGAAATCCAAAAGTCCTTTATAGGGCTGAAGGATGTCAGGTTCTATGATTTTATTTAATGTTTGTGAAATGTTAAGAGAAGAACATATATGCGTTAATACGTATGTTTGGTGTGTGAAAGGTTATGCATGTCTTTGTTGTGTGAAATGTTAAGAGATATTTTACAGACAATTAGTAAAGATTAGGAAATGTTAATTGATAAGTTGTATTAAGGTTAAGAAGTGTTTTATAGATAACTGATGAGTCAAATGGAAGTTAGAAATTGGTTTTATGTATTAGGATTTATAGGATTAATAATTGTGATATTGAATTGTTTATGTGTTGTCTATTACACACGTGCTAAGAGTGTGAACGCCCTTAATGCATTGGATATAGAAGCTACTAATAAAGAATCATTATAAAGACAATTCTCTTGCTTGGTCTGGTTACTCATTGCTCTCTGGGGAGAAGGGCATTGAGTCCTCATAGCAGTACTCATAAAAGAACCTTGAGCTGAAACCCAACATCTCACGACAGTATCCTATCATATAATCTGTAAATAAAGATACTTTGGCATTTTCCTTTCCTGTTCTCTTAATATCTTTCACTGGTCTTATTAATCTAGCTAAAAAATTAAGTACTATTTTGAACAGGTATGGAGAAAGTATACAAACTTGACTTGTTCTTGAGTATAGAGGATTCATTTGAGTTTCTCTCCATTTAAGTTGAAATTGAATATGAGCTTGTTATAAATTTGTGTTCAGTTATGAGAGATACCCTTCTGAATCTAATATGATCATGAGAATTTTGTATGTTAAACCATCCATGCATTTCTGGAATGAAACTTACTTGATCATGGTGGAAGACTGGTTCTTAAATTTGATTTACAAGAATTTTATTGACAATTTTTGTGCCTGTTTTCAAAATGAAAATTAGTTTATAATTCTCTTTTGTTGTTGGGTTTTTATAGGTTTTGAGCATCTGAGTATTGTGGTCTCTTATAAAGTTTTGGGAATGTTCATTCTCTTTGTGGAAAAAAAAGTTGAAGCATGTTGGCATTGCCTGCTCATTGAAAATCAAGTAGAATTTTGTGGTAAAACCATCTGACTTTGGGCTTTGTTTGTTTTTGGTTGGTCAAGTATTAATTACTGTTTCTATTTCATCGGTGGTTATTGCTCTATTAAAATCACTTCTCTGATCTGAATTTAACTTTGGTAGGCAGTATATGTCAAGAAAATTATACATTTCTTTTAGAATTTATAATTTGGTGATGAGCAGGTTTTAAAATATCATCATTATGAGTCTTTGGATTTTCTAAGGGTCTATGGTTTTGTCCCTCTTTTCTAATCTAATGTTGTTCAGTTCTACCTTCTTTCTACACCCCTTAGCTAACTTGGAGAACGATTGTCAACAAATTGATTTTCTCAAAGAATCAACTCATTGTGTCATTTTTCTTTGTATGTTACCATTTTATTGATTTCAACCCTGAGTTTGAATAGTTGTTCTACCTCTACTCTTTCGAGGTGTGATTTAGTAATTTTGTTCTAGTGCTTTCAGATGTGCTGTTAAGTTAGTATTTTGAGAGCTCTCTCAACTTCTCTCTCTCTTGCTAAGCAATTGGTGCTATAAGTTTGCCTTTTAGAATTGCCTTCATATTTTAACATAAGTTTGAGTATGTGGCTTATTGATTTTGATTTAATTCTATAACAACTTTTCTTAACTAATTTCTTAGACCCTTCTTCATTCTGTAATAAGTTGTTTAGTTTTCTTGAGTTTTAAGCTTTTCGGTTGTCCTATTGTTGCTGCCCAGCAATATTTGGCCTAATGAAGATGAACTCAAAAGCATGTCTAGAGGTTAGTTGTCCCAAAATGCCATATATATATAAAACCTTTTTCTTTTTGCATATAGAATAGGAATTCCAGTGTGCTTTTATGGAGTTCCAGAGTGTCAAAATAAGTGAGTTCTGTGTCTTTCTTTCTTCTGCCTTTTCTTGGACTCTTATCTTTTTATTTGTTTGTCTTATTCAGAAGTATTATTGCTTTATCTTACTATATTTTATGTTATTTTTATCCCTCATAAGACTGTCTGATTTCTGAGACTTAGAAAATCAATGATCATGATGAGAAGGGGGGTGGAAAAGAACTAAAATTTATATAGGGCCTGGAAACTATAATCAAGATATATTAAATGAGAAAAAATTATATTTCCAATAAAGGAAAGAAGTGTAGAATGTTCTGAAATACTCAGGGAACTAATAAAAATAATTTTTAAAAATCAACACATATTTTGCACAAAATTTAATAAACAAGCTTGTTCTTCATAAGCTTTATCTAAATAAATGCGTTAAAACATAAATAAAGCAGGTTCACCAAAGCTTATTAACTCAAAGTCTAGAACACAGGTGTTTCTTTTCTTTCTTTTCTTCTTGTTTTTTTAGGACTGGTTTTCTTTGTGTAGTTTGGAGTTTGTCCTCAAATTTTCTCAATTGGCCAGTCTGGCCTAGAACTCACAGAGATCTGTCTGCCTCTGCCTCCTGAATGTTGGGATTAAAGGTGTGTGCCACCACTGCCTGGCAAACACGGATGTTTCTTAAATAAATGAAGCTGAATGTATTCACCAAACTTTTAGTTGGCTTATTAGACACACTAACACATATAAAGTGAACCATTTTATGGATGCTTTTCTCAAATATTTACGTTTCATTTAAATAACCCTTTCATACCTTTTATGAATGTTTGAATTCCAGGAGGTTTTATGAACTCAATGGGGCTAAATGTGCCTTATTTTTAATAATGCACAATTTTATTTGTACATTTGAAAATTCACTGCAATGAAAAATTTACCAAATATAACAAATAAAGTTGATAATCAGTTTAAAGTTTTGGTTTATAGGGTGAATTTCTTCCCTTAAATACAAAACCAATATATAGAGTATCTTCCTTGCTCAATAAATTATATGACAATAAGCAGTAATAGATCCCTTGAGTAAATGAAATGTTTTGAACTATTACAAGAGAAAAAAATATACAAATGAAGTATCTATAACATATAATTATACTTACTTAAAAATAAAATATGAAGCTGATGTTGTGGCTTTGTGATTAAAGGAACATGGCAGTTAGCCAGAATATATGAATTAAATGTCTGAAATTCACATGGTAGAAATCTACTGAGTCCTATAAATTGTGCTGTGACTTCCACACTTGTACTATGATATGATAGAATATATAGAGAAAGAGATACCACAAAAATAAGTAAACAAATGTAAGAATATTTTTGAAAAGTAAATATGCTCTGTAATTATTTGGGTATTTTGCACAAAGTTAATATTTGTTCTCGAAATGCAGTCATTAATATCAGAGGCAGTAGTGCCACGATATGTAAAGACGAAAAGATAGCACAGCATTAATAGTTTCTTCTTGAGAACATATTAACATAAATTTGAACTTGTGGTAGCAAAGAGAAATATTAAACTGATAGATAATAGCAGGAGATGTATTTTCTAAAAAGATGTTTGATAGTGAATTTGCTCAACTTTACCTGCTAAGTAAAATATAAATGCAGAAGTGTACACTAAGCAGAGAAATTGTTGTGAGTTGGGTGCTAATGGAGGCTTAAGCATTTTTAGATGAATATCAAATTTTTGGTTAAGGGTAAAGATTATCAGAGAATCATATTTAGGCTCAAAATTGGTTGTGAAATGGCAGAGCATATAGTAAAAGAGGTTCTGTTATACCATGGTATTGATTTCAGACCTTGTTTTTATAATGAGGGACAGATGAATGTTCAAAGTTCAGGAAACTGTAGATTGCAGATTTTCACAAAGAAATTCACTTTCCTGATCTGTAGCACTGATGCTTAAGTCTCATCATTTGAGATAAGGCTTGTGTGCTATTTAAGCTAATATCATTTTAAACTAAAACTATGCAAGCAGGACCTAAACACTGTATAGTCATATGGTTCTTAGAGATGATGTGACTGATACCTGGCAATTCAGTAGGAGTTGTTATGTATAGTGTTACATGTGTGATTGAGAGCATGCTAATGCCTGCCTAAACCAACATAATAAACATCCAAGGGTAGATGAAGAGGAAGTTCCAAAATTCTAAATAAAGTCAAAACTGTTTCATTCACAGTACAATAACAAGGGTAAAGCTCATTTTCAGAAAAAAAAAGTGGGGTGTTTTGACATAGATCAAATTTTAACTGATGGTACAGTCAATTCTATTTTTAATTATTAGAGCATATAAATAATTCAAACCAATGCTTGAACAAATAAAATCAAGTGAGGATGTCACATACTGGCTCCATTGAATGGTTCAAAATGAATACAAAGAAAATAAATGGAACTAATCTTGTTTTTCCCAAGACAGGGTTTCTCTGTGTAACAGCATTTGCTCTCCTAGAACAAGTTCTGGTAAACCTGGCTGACCTTGAACCCACAGAGATCCACCTACCTCTGCCTCCTGAGTGCTAGGATTAAAGGCCTGTGCCACCACTCCATGTGGAAATTAATCTTATCACTTTGAGAATGTTCACCACCTGGGAAGGCTATCCTAACATCAATGTCAGCTGCCTTATGTAAGTATGATTTATCCTCATGAAAGTGAAACTTTGGAATACCTTTTTAAATAAGTTATCTTATATGTGCAGACTTTTTTGTTTTTGACATTTAGTTTCCTAGAATGTCAAAGTTGAGTACATATCCTGTAATATAATTTGCTGTGTAGCATGTTCAATGAAGACATTGAGAACTCTTTGATACTTGGTTTGAAATTTGATTGAAATGGATTTCATTTCAAGCTTAGACTTAATTTTAAAATACAGAAAATTAACACTGATTTGTGTGGGTATATGTGTTTGTGTATGTAATTTTAACATCATTTTGACCTTCATTTTCAGAGTCAAAAACTATTACTGTATCACTTTGAGATAGTAAGAATTCCCAAAATGTTTTCATATCACACTCTTTCAAACATGATTAAAATTTGCCATAGGTTACTCATAAATTTTAACAGTTTCATTAATTATCTCTAAATTAACTGTTTTATATAGTAGACAAGAAAACATTGAGACAATTTGATGAAAACAGTGATAAAACAGGGTCAATGCTTGCATACAGGTGTTTTTTTAAACAAATGTGTAAAAGAAAATCTATTACCTACTCACCCATTTCCACATCAAAAAAAGTGAAATAACTAAGATGAAAACTTAAAACTCATATCAAACTATGTATGACAATTGTAAATAAAGCATGAATGTCAGATGCAATGTTCTACTGGTCAGGCATTGCAGTTTACTAACATTTTTTGTAACTTGATTAAACATTGAAACCAAAATAGAGTAGAGTGTACATGTGAATTATGTCACGACTAGAGGTAATTGTCTTCATCAGATGTTATTATTTTGATATTTGTTATATGATATTTATTTATATCATAATGGTTCTATATTTACATACTGAAAGCAAACAGTACAGTGAAATATCATTGATAAGTGTAAATCAACGTAGGTTTAACCAAATTGATACATTATATATTGCAGCATTTATTTTATTATGCAGTGTACTCAATTGTGATATGGAGCAATACACCAATACAATTTAAACAGGTGCCTTAATTATGTAAACAGGAATATAAACACAAGCGCATGAAGATTTTGCATGGTGTAATTCAAAATTTTCTTCAATGTAAGTGATTTATCTGTAATAAGGCATGACAATTCTTTGACACATTCAGGTATACCTGCAACCAACACACCAACAACGGAGAATGTATTTGAGCTTACAACTTCAGATTCTTCAATACATATTTATTTGTCCTCATAGAATATTATAGATGTATGAACTGATGATAGGAGAGAGCTAATCCTTTTATATATAACAAAGAAAGGGAAAAGGAAGGACCGTGCAATGAATATAAACTCCTTTGTATCCTCAGTTAATGAACTACTTATTTCAAGAACTGTCATACATATGGATAGATATCCAGAGACAGAGAGATAGAGAGATAGATATGGTTGTGAGCCTAACGTTCAATGCCCAAAATACTGTCTAGTTTTTATGTTACTCTGAGATAAGTTAAAGGTATATGGAAATAAATAACAATAATTTAGGCTGCTTTTCTACCATGTTGGCTTGTTGGTAATCCTGTGTGTCATTTCTTGATTCGTGATTGATATGGACACCTGGGATCCCTTCTAGAGCCAAGTATCTTGCCAAACCTAAAATGACTCCCTTAAGGTAGATATCTTTTTCCCTTCTCCAATAACCACCCTTCCTCCATCTCCACCCTCCCTCTCCCCCCAGCTTTCCCCAGCCCTTCCCTTCTTCCTTTTCCTTCCCCCTCTCCACTTCCCCTACCCCCCACCTCTATCCTCTCCCCTATCCCCACCATGGTGCTTTCAACTTTTGCCTGGCGATCTTGTTTGCTTCCAATTTCCAGGAGGATCTATATATGTTATTCTTTGGTTTCACCTTGCTATTTAGCTTCTCTAGGCTTGTGAGCCATAAGCTTAATGTCCTTTGTTTATGGCTAGGGTCCACTAATGAGTGAGTACATACCATACTCATTGTTTGGGGTCTGGGTTATCTCATTAAGGATAGTGTTTTCTATTTCCATCCATTTGCATTGTTTTTTTTTTCTTAAACCAGTGAGTAGTATTCTAATGTGTATACATTCCACACTTTCTTGATCCATTCTTCCATTGAGGGACACGTAGGTTGTTTCCAGTTTCTGGCTATTACAAATAATGCTGCTATGAACATAGTTGAACAAATGCTTTTGTAGTATGATTGGGCATCTCTTGGGTATATTCCAAGAGTGGTATTGCTGGATCCTAAGGTAGGTTGATTCCCAGTTTCCTGAGAAACTGCCACACTGATTTCCAAAGTGGTTGCATGAGTTTGCATTCCCACCAGCAATGGATAAGTGTTCCCCTTAGTCTACATCCTCTCCAGCGTAGGCTGTCATTGGTGTTTTTGATTTTAGCCATTCTGACAGGTATAAGACGGTATCTCAAAGTTGTTTTGATTTGCATTTCCCTGATCGCTAAGGAAGTTGAACATGATATGGAAAGTTCAAGCCAACCATGGGTGGTGCCATCTCTGGGTAGACAATCCTGTTGGAATATAAAAATGAAAGCTATGAAAGCCACGAGGAGCCTGCCTTCAACCAGAATACTTCCATGGGCTTTGCCTCAGTTCATAGCTCTAAGTTACTGCTCTGTTAACTGCTCTGATTTCCTTCAGTGATGGACTGTGCTATGGAACTGTATCCTGAAATAAATCTGTTCCTTACTGAGCTGTTTCAGTTGTTTTTGTCATAGTCATTTTTTTTATAACAGAAATTCCAACTGAAACAGAAGGCATCAAGTAAATGTTTGAAAAAATAATTAAAATTAAATTTCAAAAGAAACAAGAAAATGATTTTTCTTGGTCACATTTGTAAAAGTGATGTTTATGGAAGAAACTTTGAAAATAAAATTATTAAATTTCACATTAATAAAAATAGTTTTGTAGTTTTCATATTTTAATTTATATGTGTGTTTCTCTATATGATATTGGCTTATTAATATAATATTATTCTTAAAATGTTGTGCTTTCATGTAAATTATTTTAAGGCCCAGAGTAAATATTTATGTCAAAAATGAAATTATTTTTGTAAGAATACACTTTAAAGAATGCCTTGAATTTTGTGGGTCATAAAATTGCCAACTTAGATTATCTATTTATATCTAATACAAATATATATTTATTGTATATATTTATATATATAGAAAATACATATATATTTCATAATTATATTTTTAAATTTATATTATATGACATGCTGAATAATAATCATTTGTATCAACATCATTTTTAGTTAAATTTCTATTTATTCATTTCTAGATAATTATACTACTGATTTATATGACTGATCACTGTGCTCAGTCCCTTTGTCTTTCAAAATATCATTTAACAGATTTGTCTCTGGGTGAGGTTTTGAATTCATTCCCACACAGCCCAATGAATGTGAGATATTTTCATATGAAAAGAGAAAAAAAATTAATATTTTTTTGAATTTTATTTTTATATTACTTATTAAGCCTTTTTTATTTGAAAGACATTAAAACAGAAAACATTAAAACACATAGACTCCAAATTGAAAAAAAATACTTTATATTTTAAAAGGAAAAATAATACTACAAAAGAAATATATAAAATTCTGTAAATCTTATACTGCTGTCTCTTTTCTCTATATCATTCACTACAACTATGAAAAAAATACTTAAAAAGGGGTTAATTCCAAATGTATAATTGAACAGTTCACTATGTTCCATTCTTTCTTATGTGTCAAATAATTAAAATAAATGACTGATTTTTTTTCTCCTTCAGCAGTGTTTATTGAAACTTCCAGCAATGTGAATGATAATAATTGCTGTAAAGTTCCCAGTTGAGTACCTTGTGTTCTATGACATAGCACATGATGTTTTCAACATTATTGTCTTGTATGAAGTTGTTGAGGATAATTGCCAATAGCCTGGTGTTTGAGGATGGTCAATGGAATCCATTGATTAATAACCTGAAAACCTACTATTACAAACCATTTAGGATAATTAAGGTAACAATTAAACTTGTAGTAATGGTTTAGATATAGATAGAAACAAGCTTTAGTTAGCCTCATTTAATTTAAATAGATAGGTGGTCTTTAAATACTCCAGAGATCTATAGAATATAGCATTTAAGATTTTTATTGACATAAGACTTTTTACGACAGTGAGATTCATCGTCTCCTGGCAGAACCAATCTACTTCCAAACAGATGGTGGGAAGCAAAGAACCACCTCATGGAGTTTGCTTCAAATTGGGCAAAGCTAGCCTCCAGGCAAGAAACTTCCCTTGCCTCAAGTGCTGACAGTATGCTCTCCAAATGTGGGAGCCAAAAAATTGTAGGCCCATTTTATCCTTGTCTGAGGGTCAGAGAGTTTGAGACTAGCAGGGTTAATAGCACCCTTTAACTCAAGAGGTGGTTGGCTGCCTGGCTCTTACTGAAATTAAGATAAACTTGCTGCCATCCTGGTCAGGATATGTAGATATTTTTGTTCTTTTTTTTTTTTTTTTTTTTTTTTTTGGTAACTATGAGGTCATCTAGGAAAGGGCTGTCTTTATCTATCGGAATTAAAGCACCTCACTATCAGACATCAAAATGTTAATGACTGGGTTCTCAGAGTTGATTCTGTGAGTTAACCTTTTATGTTATTAATAAAGCCTTTTGTTACCTTTTTTTCTAGTTTACATTAGTTATAAAACTTGTAAAAAATAAATGCGGGTAATTTCAGGGTCTAAGTGATTCCTAAAATACCCACCCAATTCTGTCTTATGTTTTCTGCCTTATTATTTTCATGTGTTTTCATATTCCTTACTTTTAATTCTTGCCATGCCCCTACCCTGGTAAGAGATGTTTTGTCACAGTGGTTCCTCAACATATGGCACCCAAAGTGTGGCTGGTTGGTAAACCCCAAAATATACAAAAGTGTGGCCAGGCATACTAGGGAGCTCATGAGGAAACCCTCGAAACAATTTCACCACATGGGAGAGCTGAGTAATGATGCTCAAAAATAAACAGTAGATAATTTTTAAAGAAAACAGAAAAAATGAAAATAAAACTATAAATAGTTATAAATATAAGAAAATAGTATTCAACTGTCTATGTGTTTCTTGGATATATTTTAATAGCTAGAGGTGCTTAAGGAAAACAAAAACAAAGACAAAAATATCTAGAGTTTATAAATAGTATATTTCCACCTGTGTGCTAGCGGCATATGCACCACCGCATGCGGGCTGCTCCAGGTCTCAGGGAGGCCAAAATGAGGCCCTGTCTTCTCCTGTGGTGTTTTGCTCACCAAGACACAGCCTCCATCGCTGCTAAACTGGTACAAAGAATAAAAAAAAAATGTAGCGTTTAGTCTAATAACGACATTGTCCTTGCACACATGATGTAGCCAACAGAATCTGACCCATTCTGTGCAGCAGTGGAACAAATAAAGGCCTAAGACTAAAGCTTTAAAGGGGATTCAATTTATGGAAATATATAGACGGTAACTCGCTAATGAGTCAGGGATTTTCTATATGGATGATTCTAGGGCTTTTAGCAGAGGAGATAATTCAGGAATTATCCTAATTTTGTAATTACAAGATTTAAAGATAATAAGAATCAGAGTGGCTATACCTGCCTGAGCTTGTGATCTCACACTGGAGTCTCTCAGCCTCTACAATTTCAGACACCTGAGAGAGCCTAGAGATCTATCAGCTTCCTCTAACACTGGCTTCTGATGGGACTGTTAAATGTTAAAATCATGGCTGTGCCCAGGCAGAGCAGGCAATGAGGCACTAACTGCCTCATCCCAAGTACCCTGGCAGGACGGCCAAGTAGTGGAGGAAGCTGACTTGCCCCCCCCCCAATCCTGGCTGGCGGCCCAGATACAAGCATAGCCTGACCTGACAGCTAAACTGCAAAAAGATAGCCTTATGGAACTGCAGCTTCAGGCCAGTCAAATATCTGTAAAAATGAAAATAAACAGAGGTAGAATCATACATGCATACAATATTCAATATAATTTAATTTTGTATCCATATACAGGAATCTATGACAATGTAATTATCTATAAACAATAACTCACAAATAGCAATCTACTATTCCACCCTCCGATTTTCCCTCTTTTTTTTCTAAAAGATCCCTGAGCTTATAACTCCCCCAACCCTCAACTGTATAACAACTATAATCAACTGCTAAATGCTGTCCCTATGTCTGAGGATAAACTCTGCTGGGAGAGGGGACATCATCCTCTAGAAGTACTTCCAGCTGTCATGGGGGCGATGTTCTTTCTAGGGGGTCCTGTGAAAGTAAAATGATGGTTACATTTCAAGATCAATGTCTGGTAAAATTGCAAATAGTCTCTGAGTATTTTGTGGAGGTCTCTTCACAATGTTGTAAAAGATGTGCACCTTTTCAGCTAACCAACTTGGAACTGTCTCTGCAGCTGGTACCCAAAACAGGTCTTGTAGTAGCGCTACAGTATCATGACATCATATCAACCACATGGAGTTGTTGTTATCGGGCCCCAACTTCTTCCTGGAAACTTCAAAGTTTACTGCAGGAAAATGTATTGTTCATTGTGGAAAACTTCAACATTAATTATATAGACATATGCAGACATATATATTCAATGAAAGGTATGATAGTATGAAAAAAAGCAAGGATGCTTTCTATATTCATTTTTCTTTCTGTCCCATATCATGGCTCTTGACATGAGACAGAAACTCCAGAAATTTTAGATTTTATTCTTAACAACAGGCTTGGAATTAGAGAGCCAGAGTCCAACTCCAAAACCAGCTCTATAAATTCAGAAAAATCTTAGATTTTTACCCTTACAGAACCTATTCAGTTTTCTTGAGAGTCCCCATTAAGTAGTTATTTTTCCAACTGTCAATATTCAAACATCCAGGATCCCTTGAATTTTTTGAAGATGACTGTTGTCCTGCAGGGATAAAAACAGAACCCTACCCCATTCTGTATGTTTTTCTTACCACCTGTATGGTTATCATCATTGTGGATGAGCTGTCATTTCTCCTTTCTAAGAGGTTTCTCCTCTTCAAACTGAATCTTTATTAATTTTGATGTTATCCACAATTTTTCTTCTCCTCTGGAAACAAGAGCAAAACCCATTCTGCAACATAGCACATCTCATGGCTTCCACTGAGAGGTCCACACATCCTTGAAATAAACTGGTTGATTTAGTTCAGCAGACTTTTCCATTATCCAATGTCTTTCTGCCACTGTTGTTCCTTTCTCATTAGCAGAGGAAAATTCAAGGTTAATAAGCAATTATGTAATCTATTTCTTGGGGCATTTTCCATCCCTTTCTGTTTATTTAACATATCCTTTATAGTTTGATTTTACCTTCTATGACTGCTTGACCTGTAGGATTGTATGGTATATATGTATATTATGTATGTAACATGCTTAATATTATAATAAGCAAAAAATACTTTCATTTTCCTAGAGACCATTATCTGTTTTTATTTGTGCAGGTATACCCATAATATCCATAGCTTCTAATAAATGTGATTACTGAATCAGTTTTTTCTAGCTTAAAGCAGTTACCCACTGAAAGCCGGAATGTGTGATATACATATTTTAATATTCCAATTCTGCAGTGGAACACATCCATCTGCCAGATTTCATTCCTTTGAGCACCCTTTGGGTTAGTCCCTGTAGGTAGTGGTGTTTGGTTATATAAAGAGCAAGTAGGGCATCTCTTTATAATCTCCTTAGCTTATTTCCATGTAATGGAAAACTCTTTCTTTAAACCTTTGCTATTGATGTGATGTTTTTTATAAAATTCTGAGGCCTGTAACATGCTTCCAATCAATAACTGATCAATTTCTGCATTCCCTTGTGCTAGAGGACCTGGCAGACCTGTATGGGATTGGATATGTGTTATGTACGTAGGACAAAGCCTATTCCTGATTATGTCTTGTACCTGGATAAACAATGAAGTCAATTCTGTATCATCTGGTACAAATTCAGCAGTTTTAATATGCACGATAACTCTTTCTGTATATTGTGAATCTGTAACTATATTAAGAGGCTGTTTAAAATCCCTTAGCATCATAAGGATGGCATACAATTTTGCCTTCTGGACAGAATTATAAGGGCTTTGTTCCACCTTACTCAATTCATCTGATTTGTAACCTGCTTTCCCTGATTTATTAGCATCAGTATAAAATGTATGGGCTCCAGTTATTGGAGCATCATGTACAATTCAAGAAAAAATCCAAGAAATTCTCTTTATAAGGCTAAGTCTACCACATTTGGGATAATTGCTATTAATTTCTCCCAGGAAATTAGCACAAGTCCTTTGCCATGGTTCATTGTTTTCCCATAACCTTTTTATTTCATCAGTAGTGAAAGGCACTATAATTTCTGCTGGGTCTATACCTGCTAGTTGACGAAGTCTCAGTTTACTTTTTATATTTAATTCAGAAACCTTTTCTACATAAGTTTTTAATTTTTTACTTGTTTATGTGGTAAAAAGATTCATTCTAAAATAATATTTTCCCTCTGCATTAAAATTCACATAGGCAATATGACTAGAATACAACTAAGATTTGGATTCACCCTATCCACATGTGCCTCCTGTTATTTTTTTCTCAACCATCATCAGTTCCTTTTCTGCTTTAGCTGTTAATTCTCTGGGACTATTTAAGTCTTTATCACCATCTAAGGTTTTGTTTCTAAATGAATTATTAGATCAGGTGTTATCCCAAATGCTGGTCATAGACTGGAAATGTCTCATAACAATCTTTGAAAGTCATTAATAGACCATTACCAGTATCTCCTAATTTGTGCCTTTTGTATCCTAATTTTCTGTAAACTTATTCTGTAATCTAGGTAATTAACAGAATCTCCTCTTAGAATATTTTCAGGAGCAATTTGTAATCCCCATTTAGGCAAAACTATCTTTACTTCCTTAAACATTCTTTCTAAAGTATCTATGTTTGAATTGGATAGCAAAATGTCATCCATGTAATCGTAAATTATAGACTTAGGGAATTGCTTCCATATTATTTCCAGCGGCTGACTTACAAAGTATTGACACATGCTGGGGCGATTGAGCATTCCCTGTGGTTGGATAGTCCATTGGTATCTCCTAGTTGGCTGAGAGTTATTATAAAGTAGGCACTGTGATGGCAAATTTTTCTCTATCCTTTTCTTGTAAAGGTATGGTAAAGAAGCAATCCTTCAAGTCAATAACTATAAGAGGCCATCCTTTGGGTGACATATAAGGCAGAGGAATTCCAGACTGTAGAGGGCCCATAGGTTGAATTACCTTGTTGACAGCCCTTAGATCTGTCACCATTCTTCATTTACCAGATTTCTCTTTTACAACAGGCACAGGAGAATTCCAAGGGCTAGTTGACTCCTCAATATGTTGAGCATCTAATTGCTCCTGTACCAATTGTTCTAAAGCCTGCAATTTATCTTCAGCTAGAGGCCATTGCTTCACCCATATTGGCTTCTCAGCCATTTTAAAGGTAGGGCTGTTGGTACCTCTAAAGGTTTGTTAGTTACTTTATTTTCTTGTACAGCCTGGATGGCTGGTGACCTTTGTGCATAGTACCTTATTACATCCTTCTCAGAATTATGAGTTCCTGGGACTGCAGGAATATTAATCTGGGTATTCCATTGCTGTAGCAGGTCATGGCCCCATAAATTTTTGCAATATCAGCTACATATGACCTTACCTTTCCTCTTTGATCATCTGGCCCAGTACAGTCAACCCTTTTCGTGCTTTGTTTAACTTGATGTGGTTCCAATTCCTAGTAATTGAACATCTGCCTCTTGAAGAGCCAATTTGGATGCCAAGATTCTGGAGTGACGATACTCACATCCACTCCTGTGTCTATCAAGCCAACAATCAATATTCCATTTATATTTACTCTCAGCTTTGGTCTCTGATCATTTATAGAGGTTTTCCAAAATATATGCTTCTTATTTCCTAATTGAATTTCTGACTTATCCTCAAAATTTGAGCCATCATTTAGAACCTTATGATCTTTCTCAGACGCTTCTAGAGATTTTAATTTTCCTGGTGTGACAAGTCCTTCAGGGTTACTGGGAATGACTGGGCCACTTTATCTTGGGGGCCTGCAAGAGGTCCCTCAGGGAGTTTCCCAATGGTATTGCGTTGCCTTGTCTGTCTATTGTTGATCTGCATTCATTGGTCCAATGTCGTCCTTTACCACACCTCCTACATATACCTAAAGGCCAAGGTTTTCTATCTTTCCATTCTCAGATGAGGTAATATTCCTAAAAATTCATTGCCTGCAATCCCTTTTCAGGTGTCCTAATTTACCACAATTAATACATTTGGCTGGTTGATGTCCCCTCATTGCTTTGGAAATCGCTTACCCTACCCAACATTCATCTTCATAGTTAAATGTCTGAAAATTCATGGCATGCTGAATCCATTCATCCATAGGTGCTGATCTAGACCTTAAAGGCCCAATTATCTTTTTTTAGTCTAAGTTTGCATTTTCAAAAGCCAGCGATTCAAGAATTACTCATCTAGCTTCTGGGTCTGTTACTCCTATGTTCAGAGCCTTAATTAATCTTGGCAAAAAGTCAGTATAGGTTTCTCCATGTCTCTGCCTAACCCTGGTATATGACTTCATCTTTTCCCCTGGTTTTGGTATTCTACCCAGGCATTCAAAGCTGCTTTGTGGCATAAGGACAATACTTTTTCATCATAAAGTGCTTGGACCTTGGATCAGCATACAATCCTATGCCAAGAATTAGATCCTGCAAAACCTCCACACCTTTTGCTCTTCCTTGCTGTCCCATATGTTTGAATTATTCTCTGAAATAAACTCCAAATATCAAGGAAGGTCCATCTTCCAACACTGCTGATGCTACCTGGGAGAAATCATGGGATATAACCCTGATATTAGAAGCCCAAGTTCTTATCATTTCCTTAACAAATGTAGAGTTCAAGCTTAATTTCCTTTAGGTCATTCATTCTTACTGGTGTTCTAGCTTCTTTGGCTCCCTTTGAGCCTTTAGAAGTTCACACTTTGTCAGAGTAAATTACAGGGTATGTCACTAAAACCCCGGGTAAACCAGTTCTGGCAGCTGGACTCTCACCCATCAGAAAAACCTTGTCTTTTAATTAAAATAGATTTAAGAGAATTGTGATATGACAAATTGTAGGTTTACTGTTAATTCCCATTCTAGAACAGTGATATTGAACTGGAATGTTTTTAACTGTTTTACTTTACTCTAAGATGTTATAAAAGTTTTACATCTTTTATGAGTATTTGGATTTAACATATTTAATAATAAATTTAGATTTAACACAATAAAATGTGTTAGAAAATGCTCTAGACCAACTGAAGAGGATATTCAAACCCTGGTGATTCTCTTCCCCCTTTAATTAGGAGACTGTAGCAATTAGTAGCATGGTAATTTACAAAACATTATCTAATTATAGATAAACTCTCTTGACAAAATGTTGCCTCTGAGACACAGAGCCCCAAAATATTTTTCTCCCTTAATCCTTTTTTCCTCTTTGTTTACAGAGGTCAGCAGTCAATGATGGTATTGTTCCTTCCCATCCACAAGCACCTAAGGCATGAACTTGTATAATTTGAATGCATGTTCTGAAGATGGGTAAGTCTGGGAAACAGGAAGTGTTCACCCAAGGCAGATGCGATCATCTGTCCTGTTACAGAAGCACAGGCTTTATTAAAACTAATAAGAAGGGAGGAATTTGGAAACTGAAAAATACATGCCCATTTTCATTTTGACTGATGGTCAGAGAGTTTGGGGATTGATAGGCTTAATCACAACTTCTGACTCAGGAGGTGGTTGCCTGGCTCTTTTGAAGTTAAGAAAGCTTGGTGCCATCCTGACAGCAGGTGGTCAGGATATGCAGTTGTGCTTCTGCTCCTTTCATTTTGTAACTATGAGGTTACCTAGGGAAGGGCAGTCTTCAGCTACATGAATTAGAGCACCTTGCTACCTAGACAACAAAATATTAGTGATTGGGTTTCTTGAGTTGACAGTGTGAATTAACATTTTGAATTATGTTAATAGAGTATTTTGTTACTTTTTTCCCAGTTTACATTGGGTATAAAAGGTGTAAAATAAATAAGAAATTTTTTGATCAGTTATACCATGAGACTTGTTTCTTACTCCCCTCATAAGAGAATAATAATTGGAGGTTTGTTTATATAACAGGTTCTTCATCAATAATTAAATCATTATTGTTTATCTGTATATATTTTTAATTAATGTGTTTATTAAAAAGCAATATTTTCAATTTTCCATACCAATCTCACTTGGCATTCACTCCTCTCCTCACACTGCCTCCACATCCCAACCCCACTCCATGAAAGGTAATGGGAAATTAACAAGATCTACCACATCACTTTGAAGTAGGACCAAGGCCCTCACCCTTATATTTAGACTGAGCAAGGTATCCCTCTAAAGAGAATGGGCTCCAAAATGCTAGTTCAATCAGTAAGGAAAAATTTTACTCCCACTGCCAGGGACCCCACAGAGTGTCCCAGCCATACAACTGTCACCCATATTCAGAAGGCCTATTTTGTTCCTATGCTGGCTCCCCCACTGTCACTCCAGAGGCAAAAAGCTCAGGTTAGCTCAGGTAAATTGTTTAAGTGAATATGCCCATCATCATGATCTTGACCACTTTGTTCATATTATCGCTCCTCTCAATCTTCAGCTAGATTTGGGAACTCATCCTAGTGCTTCACCTCTGCATCTGCTTCCCTCGGTTGTTGAATGAAGGTTCTATGATGACAATTAAGGTAGTCGTCAATCTGATTACAGGGGAAGGCCAGTTTAGGTATCCTTGTTACTATTGTTTAAGGTCTTTGTTGTAATTAGGGGGGAGAGGGGTGTGTGTTGTGTTCCCCAGCCTCCAGCCTCCCAAGCCCCCAGCCGCTGGCCCGCTCAGCTACTGGTTGCTTGCACCCGAAATAACCACGTGAGGACGGTATTCATTTAAACTCTGCCTGGCTTATTATCACTAGCCTTTTCCAGGCTAGTCCTCACCTCATAAACTAACCCATTATAAAAGTCTGTAAGTCACCACGTGGTGACGTACCTGAAAGGTCTAACCTGCATCCATCTGCGACGATGGCTCGTGGCTTCTGGCTCACTTCTGTCTCCTCCTCCCAGAAATTCCATTCTGTCTACTCCACCCACCTAAGGGCTGACCCATCTTATAAGCCAGGCAGCTCTTTATTCAACCAATAAGAGTAATACAAAATACAGGAGAACACTCCCACATCAGGTCTTATCTGGGTTCATTCTTGTAGATTCCTTGGAATTTCGCTAGTGCCAGGTCTCTAGCTAGCCACATAATAGCTCCCTCAAACAAGATATCTCTTACCTTGCTCTCCCTCTCTGTCCTACCCCCATCTTGATGATCATGTTCACTCACATTCTCCTCTGCTCTTCCCTTCTCCCCTCCTCATCTCCTTCTGCCCTCTTTTCTCAGCCAAACACAAACTCCAAATTTTCTTTTGAGGTTTTGTCTATTTCCCTTTCCCAGGGGATCAGAGTACATATCTCTTAGGGTTTTCCTTGTTACCCAGCTTCTTTGGGTACATAAACTATAGGCAAGTTATCTTTCACTTTACATGTAATAATCACTTATACATGAGTACATACCGTGTTTTCTTTCTGTGTATGGGTTACCACATTCAAGGTGTTTTTCATTTTCTTCTAGTTGCCTGCAAATTTCAAAATGTCATTGGATTTTTACCATTGAGTAGGACTCAGTAGGACTCCATTGTGTGAATATATCACATTTTCTTTATCCATTCTTTGGTTGAGGTGCAACTAGGTTGTTTCCAGGTTCTGGCTATTAAAATAATGCTACTATGAACATAGTTGAGTAAATATCCTTGTAGTATGATTTAACATTCTTTGGGTAAATGCCCAAGAGTGGTATTCCTGGGTCTTGAGGTAGGTTGATCCCCAACTCTCTGAGAAACTGCCATACTGATTTTCAAAGTGTCTGTACAACTTTACAGTCCCTCCAGCAATGGGGGAGTGTTCCCTCTACTATATATCCTCTACAGCATAAGCTGTCATTGATATTTTTTATCTTAGCCATTTTGCCTTGTGTAAAACGGTATTTCAGAGTCGTTTGGATATGCATATCCCTGATCACACTACAGCCTCAATGATGAGATTTTCACTTCCTTTCCTTTTTATTCTTTTTTCTCTTAAATTTTATTTTGTTTTATTTTGGGAGAGGGCTAAAGATGGGTGAGATGTTGATGAATGACACAAAAAAATGTAAAAGGGACAAAGAATAAAAAGATTTTTTTTAAAAAAAAGCCAAAACAATAAATAGTTAAGATTAAGTAAATTAAAAAAAAGGGACTTTGTGGAGGAGCAAAGAAGCCAATTATGTGATGATGACAAAAAGAGGCGAAGGAAGAGAGATTGTGGAATCAGTAATGACTTCCATTAACTACAATATATCTCCCAAAATGCTTATTTTGTGTCATGATCTAGGAACATATTCTCCACCACATGATCTTTCAGAAGTTATTGAGTGATGTCCCTTATGTTGGTTGCAATTTTGTATGAAAAGTAATTGCAAATACAACTGTCTCTTAAGAGATAAGCAAATATGTATGAAGTTTGTATTCAAGTAAAAGTTATGTGTGTGTCTAAACATAATTTTGTTCTCAGATCACAAACTTAACTGTTTACAACACTGGATAACACAGCAACCTTGACGAAGTATCTTCTTTTAAAATGTATTATATTTAAACATGTTAATAAAAAGGAGTTTTTACCACAATGAGTTCTAGTGGAAATTGCATAGTATATGTAATTATACCATGTGTTATAAACAACCAAACAGCAGTATTTCATATATAAATATTTGACATGTCTTTAAAGTGCATCTATATGACTGTTATTGCTATTTTAAAGCAGTTTTTCTTTAACATGAAGTTTTCAGCAATTTCTTTACTATAAGTAGAATATATTATATTCAGTGGCTTAGCTTGCATTGTGGAGTATGCATGGTTAACTGGAAAGAATACAGTGCTCTGTTAATGTTCTATATTACATTTTGATGATCTAAAATTAACATTTCATTTATATTTTAATTAATCATTATAATTTTGTAATTAATAAATACAATATAATATTGTGGTATGTTTTATACTATGTAAAATAATTAAATCAAATAAGGTAGTATATCTGCTACCACCAATATTCATTAGTTATTTCAAATGAAAACTCTAAAGTCTCATAATTTTTCTATTTTGTAAAATCAAATTCTTTTAACTAGATTTACTGTGTTGTGCAATAGAACAACCTAAGATCAAGGAAGAAAAGATGATAACAGCTGTCACCACTTCTGTTCCAAATGGGATCGAAGGCTTCCACTCAAAGTAACCAATTTAAGATCAAACAAGGACAGCAGGCATGAAGGTAGTGGTCATGATATCAGATGATTTGGGGTTAATTGTTAGGACTCACTTATGAAGGTGAGAACCAATTCCTAAAGTTGTCTTCTGCCCTCTGAAAGTATGCAAGCATGTATTCAAATACACAGGCCACACAACATATGGCATACACACACACACACACACACACACACACACACACACACACACACTGAATTATGTGGGAAAGGACCACGAAGCCTCAGCTCTACACAAAAGGGCTATAAGCACTGGATGATGAATTGATCTTCCCTTCCTTCAGAAGAGCCATCTCTTCTCAGGTGCCCATAGTTCTTTATGTAGGGTTGAGGCCTCCATGTCCAGTGGCAAATAATTATTCTTCCTCATACATGCAATTAATATTATATGTAGTGAACGTATTACTTTTAAGAATATATATGCATGAATATAATAATTGTTAGTATACAAGGGTCCATGAATTTGAAGGACAGTGGGAAGGAATATGTGGAATGATCTGAAGGGAGGAAAGTGAATGAAGAAATGTTGTAATGTTATAATTATATTATAATCTCAAATATCTTTAAAAATGCCCTCTTAAAAGAACATTAAATTCAAAATAAAATATATCAGATGCTAAAAAATAAAAATAAATATAGGCATCCATGGAAACTAAAAATGGAAGTAGTAGTTGTCTCCAAGGATGAGTATACCAATTGGTTTTCCAATACCAAATGGTCATCCCTAAAAATGTGAATAGAAGTTACATTCTGTGACTGAGAAGGTAACATCTATAAAGATATATATGCATCTGTATATATGCATACATACAAATATTCAATAACAATTACTAAGGTTAGGAGGGGTTATGAATATTTGAAAGATAGCAGAAGAAATATGTGGGGCGCTTGAAGTGAATAAATTGAAGGAAAAATGTAATTATATTATAATCTCAATTGTTATTTTAATAAAGAAAAGAAATCAAATACAGTACAGTAAAAGATGAGTTTGTCTCTGTATGCTTATATTATTATTCAACATATAGAAAAGTATAGAGGCTCCAAATTAAATCTATTATTAAATCTTAAGAAGTGACCTTATCTACCAGACAAATTTCATATATGAAAAACAGCATTTTAGTGAAATCTGGCAGGAGGCATCAGATATGTGTTTATCAACTGTGGTAGTTTGTTTTAGACCCAACACAATTGAAAACCTGTATTTGCAACTGTATCCCTATGCTCACATTCCCAGCAAGTGGTGTAAGTGGGTTCAGGCATTCAGCTTTAAGTGGTTTTCAGCTGACATATGATGCTCATGCAAGTTTCAGACAGTTTTTCCAAGTGCAAAACAGAGTGTCTTTTGTGTCTCTAAATTTGTACCTTGGTGCTGAATTGCATTCTGCTTCCATTCCACATTGCCAACCTTTCTTTATTTGTCTTTATCTTTTTTAATTGAAGTTGTCATTTAATAAAAATCTTGTTTTGTAAGGGACAATGGCCCCAATGAGTTCATTAACAAAACTTTTATCTGAAAACTACATGAGTTTGAATTACTTGGACTGCTTTCAATTTTTGCATATTCAGTTTTCCTAATATGGCCTGATAGGTTTATACTTTCCCCATGTGTACTTTTGCTCCCTGTTTAGTGTCTTCATCTTGCTAATGTTCATATATAGAGAGGTTTGTTTTGGAACTCTTTAAACCACTGGTATGGTGTGGTGTGTTTGTGTGTGTGTGCATGTATTCATCTATGTATGTCTCTGTGTGTTTAAAACATTATTATGGTATTGTATGTTTTCAAATTTGTGGATTAAACTTAAATGCTAAGATATTGCTTTACCACTAAGCTATTTCCACAAACTCTGAATATTACTTTCATTCCTAAGTAATAGGTTGCATACAAAATTATAATGTGTGATGCCTGCAGCACTCTGTTTTACAAAGATTGATTTGGAAATTTGTAATCCTTTATGACTGCACAGCTTCCATATTTTTTTTTTGCTATTCTTTAAGAGATGGCTGGAGATGTCTGATAAGTACTGCAATGAATATGTTTATTTCTGGAGATGAAATGAGCAGTTTAACGTCACCTTCTTTTTCATGAACACAGATACATTTCCATTGGTGAATTCTATAATCCCTTGCATTATTTTCAAGGAGAAAATGTTTATAGATAATGTTTATAAATGAAATTTTAATAATTTTATTCTTCTTTGGAGCCATTAGAAATGAGATTTACTCTAACATTTTTCTGATAAGTTTTATGGTATATCTTGCAATGAACTACACAAAGATTCTATTTACTTAATCCAATACCTCAAATGTCATCTTTTTATATTACATATTACAAATATATTGCATTTCAATGGTACAAAATAAACAATAAAATGTATAACATAATTTTTGTTACTGTTTAAATAAATATGATATCATATCCTAAAGCTAATCCCCATAATCTTATGACATACAAAAAGAGAGTGAAGTGCTTGCTAAAGTTTGTGAAATTAGTGTCACTTGTCATCTTATGAAATTGTCCATTCTTTGATTAGGGCAAGACAAGCTAAAATCTATACTTTTAGTGAAAAATGATCTCAACAGCACATTAAAAGTTCTAGTTGTTATGGTCTACCTTAGATTTATAGTTTTGTTGTTTTGATCATCTGCTATTCTATATTTTTGCTCTCTCCTCCCCCATATAATGAAACAGCCTGTTATGTTTTATGTCTGTCCTATTTGGCTTAGCACAATGCCTCTTATTCCATCTATGTAATGACATATTGTAAAGTTTCCTTATTTAAGAATGAATTACATTTCATATATATCCAAGTTTCTTCACCTGGTCTATCAATGACCTTTATTTTGTATGCATATTAGGAGATATTGGTTAATAATACTGAAATGGACATGCCTGTGCAGTTATCCTTATGAAATGATGATTCTAGGATCATTGGTAGAATGTGCACTAGAGGTATTGGTGGATAAGATCATGGTGATAGGTTCAGTTTCCTTAGGAAAATTAATACTACTGTTCTTGATTGTATGGCTACACATCTATACTCCTACCAACATGTTTGAAGGAATCTATTTCTCATTTCTTCCACAGTACTTTTTTATATTAAATTTTCTAAAATGTGATGGAATTATTATAATTGCTTTGAATTAATTATCAAAAATTGTGCATGTTTTCACTACATCCTTGCTAGAAAATTTATATATTGTTTACCGAAATGAATGCAGCCCAGAGTCTTGTCTATTAAATTTATATTTTTTTTGTTGTTATTATTGGACTTTTCTGTGTGTGTGTGTGTGTGTGCGCGCGCGCGCGCACACGCACACACTTCTATATTTATGGGTATATTGACACTGAATTTCTTGAAGAGTTTTTTTATTTGAACTAGATAATAATCTGTTATCAAATATATGATTTGTGTTTTCTCCATTCATTTTTTCCTGATTATATTGTTTTGTGTATTCATTTTATATCCAACAAATTAGTTAATTTTTATAATTATCATATATTTTTATATCTTTAAAAGCAGAAATAATATTCTATAATACTAGAACTTGGTATAGATCAAAGTATCTTCATAATCATTTGGGTTGAAATATTTTATTAAATACAGCCCAATTAGTTTAATCACTGTCTGTATTATTAAATTCACTGTATAGTGACAAGGATTTTAATTCTTTAATCTTTTTAAATACTGATCACAATGACTAAAATATATCTTACACTGATTCTATTCTACTTTTCACGTGAAGATTATTTTGTGAAATATATGTGAATCAAAACAATCCAAATGATATCTTGTGCATACATGAGTGTGAGAGGTTGCAATTTTATAAAGCAACACTTTTATTTAGAATTTCATATTTATCACAAAATTTTTACAAAAGTCCAATTTAATTCATAGACAAGAACATTCTGAATTTATATATATTTTTTACTTATTGAAACTGATCATAATACTTCACCATAAACCCTGCTACAACCATGGCAGTCATGCCTGAGTAGCAGAAATGCCCCTGCGGTGAGATAGTGCTGAAGGATTGGGGTTCGAGCTTTCCGGAGTTGAGCCCCAGGCGGGTTCCCTATGCCCGATCAGCCAAACCCGCCTTGCTGTTCTTGGCGTCGAGGGAGCTGTTTCTTTCTTGTCTTTTTGTTCCGTGTATTTCTTGTTTCTTGCCAACAGACCAGGTTGTTCCGGGACGTTGATTTCTTCCAGGAGGCTGTATACAGCACAAGTTAGGGGATAAATGATGGATGCCTCCGTGTTGGACAAAGTCATCTGGAAATTACCTAGATCCCTATACAGGGGGATATAATGAATTTGGCAATAAATGGGTGAACTATGAAGGAAAAAACAGTTGTGGCATAAATTGCCTTTCATGGAAAGACTGGCCCATTCCAGGAAGCCATGGTGTAGTATAGAGAAAAAGGAGAAACTAGAAATAATAGATAATATGCAGCCAGTGATTAATTATTGGATGAAACAATGGCAACACAAGCCTAGAGTTATTCAATGGTATGAAGCCCTCCTAAAGGGAGTAAGCAGGCAAAGATGTGGTTAGTGGTGTGAGACAGATTTCAAAGAACTCATAGATCAATGTCCTTGGGCAACGACTGCAACTTGATACTGAGAATAGATCATTTATCAACAATTATGCTGTTCTTTTTATTTCTATTTTCTATGCTTTGGTGATGTAGCCTTATGCCAAGTTTCTTGATTGTACATGTATAAAAACTGTGCCTGGTTTGAAGTAAAGTTGCCGCAGCGTATTCAAACTCATTGAGTGTGTCTGTCTGTCATTTCCTCGCCTATTCCTGATTTCTCCTTTAGCCTTCGCCCTTGTTCTCCTTCGGTTGGTGGTCTCTGCAGAGACGGTCCGTGGTAAAACCCCATATTCTTTTACTTACACTTGCTTCTCCTGGGAAAAGAAGCATAGGAAATGGTGATGAGTAAGGATTTATAATCAACAAATTCTTAAAGGTCATCATACAATCAGATCAACTGAAAAATAACAAGAAAAGTCCAAGTAATAAATAAAAACTTTCATAAAAAGTAAAAGGTCAGAGCTCTTGGAAAGTAAGCCCCAGTAAGGTATTTTTATTTTCTGTCCATATTGCCTATGACTGTAGGGAATTTTTTTAATAAAGCCTATGATAATGAATGTGATTGAAATGTCAGATCATCTCATGTAAAATGAGCATAGCTTTCCATATTTTAATGTTATACAAGAAAGTTAATATATAAAATAAAGGTCTAGAGTATGAAATCATATTTAAAATGGATATTTTCTATAATAATTTCTTATTTATTATAAATTTGGAGAATTACATTGTTGTAAAATTCATAAACCCAAGTGCATAGATGCAAAGTGAATGAAAGGCATACTTCATAGGCATTTCATAGTACTTATGAACCTATCAGTAATGATGTTCTGTAACTTTCCATATCTTCACAAAATGTGTTCTTGAAATAAATCCATTTCTCTAAACAATTTTCTCAGAATTAGTTAAAGATAAAAGTAATATTTAAAAACTGGAGCACAGATACACATGCATCCCTTTACACACTACACCTGAGGAAGCCAGACAAACCATAAATTTGGGAGGTACAACATCATTACAATAAAGTTTGAATGTAGAGAATAAGGTTATTTTTGGTCTATCAGTCCATGTTTTTCAGTGACCTTTCACTTGTCTCTTCCCTAACTATTAGATCCTTGTTAAAATCTTAGTCTTTCACTTTTCAGAAAATATTTTAAAAGCCATGTCCCAACCAATAGTGAATGGCAAATATCTATGAATAAGTACTGTCATTTGGCCACAGGAATTATTACAAATATCAAGTATATAGTAAGACAGGATCTTGTGCATAAATATTTCTCATGATTCTTTTTTTGTTGCATTTTTTTTCTAGGAATATCCACCCGTCTAGTCCTTCTTTCCCTAGCTGTGAGTAAAACATTCTGTCTTTTATCTGAAGTCATTGAGTTTTGCATGCCTTCATCTGAATTAATGAACATTAAGACAGAAACACAAATTCTTTCTTTTCTAAATCATATACATCCTAGTCAATAAAAACAGCAATTTTTGATAAAATTAAGGAGTCTACTATTGACTATCTCTTAGGTTTTTATCATATATTCTCAAGAACCAGAATTTAGTAACATGTTTTGGCTTCAGATGAAGATCACACTTCCTGCTCCACAGAAAACCCTAAGGCCACAAAGGACTTGGGGATCAGATACATGGTTTTCATTCCCCTGCTAATTTCCATCCCCCGGCGTTTTATCCCCATCTCTGTAGCAGACCATATGCTGTGTACTTCCCTCTGCTCTTCCACTATCTGCAGATCATCCACATCCCTTACAGACTTTCTGATCTCACCCTCCCAGTTCTCAGCGTCCAACTCAAGCAGGCACTTCATAAAAATCTTTTTTCCACAAGGGACAAGAAATCAGGTAAATGATATTCTTTTTCCATTAGTCCTCCAATCCCACTTCTGTTATTAGTTGTCTTACTCTTCCGTTCTTAGTCTTTTGGCAGCTTTGGACTGCTTGGTGGGCTCATCATCCAGCTTCCAAATAAATCATACACGGAGGCTTATTTTTACTTAGGAATGCCTTGCCTTAGCTTGGCTTGTTTCTTGCCAGCTTTTTATAACTTAAATTATACCAACCATTGGGAAAAAATCTTAAAACAAGCAAAACAAGCAGTTCTCCAGCACAAAGAAATCTAATCAGACCAGATTAAAACACATCAAAACCCCAGATAGAACACACACACACACACACACACACACACACACACACACACACACACCACCTTTCATAGTCTGTAATGGTCCTGATACTCCCTGGGGAGGAGTCAGCGCTTGGCAGACTGGGAGTTAGAGTCCAACCCAGGGCAACTGCCGGGCCAGTGGCTTTCAATCATTCCAGACTTCTTGGATATAGCAGTTTTAGAGGGCTGTAGGGTTGGGGTGATGCCCCAGCTTAATATTACATTCCAGGCTCTTTGGATATAGGGGTGTGACTTTTGACCAAACATGTCAGATTCCTTGGATACAGGGGTGATAGAGGGCTGGGGTGACACCCCCAGCTTAATATTACACCAGCTACCTTTTGCAACTGGCCTTTTTCTTACTTTTGTATATCTTACTTTCACTCTAATCCATGGTTGGCTGGGTGGTTGCTCCCTGAAGTTCTCCTTTCTTTTTTCTCATTACTTCTCCTCTTCCCTGATTTTACCTCCTATTTATTCTCTCTGACTCCCAGCCTTGCCTATCTTCTGTCTTGTTGTTGGCCATTCAGCTCTTTATTAGGATCATCAGGTGTTTAAGACAGGCAAAGAATCACTGCTTCAAACAGTTAAACAAATGAAGCATAAACAAAAGTCATATGCCTTAAAATAATATTCCCCAACACTATTCCCCATTCTGTTCTCCAGCTCTGTAGCAAACTACTTGCTAAGGTGGCAGGGGAGTTAAATCAATTCTGGCACATACCTTGCTTTTATCCACTAGCAGACCCTCTCAGCACACATCTTCTAGACCATCTAGACCATACCCATTGCTAAGGGCCAGCTCCTAAACCTTAAAAACACATTCTACCTGGGACCCTTGTGACCAAACCTGGAAGAATCTCAGAAGTCATTCCTAACTGGCAACCTAGACTCCCACACTCTCCTAACAATCAGAGACAGCAACAAAAACAAGAACAAACACTTACCAATCTAAATTAAAGTCAGATGTCAATACTTAGAACTGCAATCACCACAAACCCAGACACCTTGATATTAGCATAAAACATAATAAAAATTATCAAGGCCAATGTGTCTTAAGCAACCCTGCTGAGGCCCTGAGATCTGTAGCACAACTGAAGCACAAGGCAGAGACTTCAAAATAGCTATTATGAATTTTTCAAGGTCTTTAAAGAGGATATTAAAAAACCCATTAATTAAAATCTATAAAGCTGATACATTGGAATAAGATGAATAACCTATTCCATACATGGAAATAAAAAGAGACTCAATGAAGAAAACCCAATCTGAGGGAAAAATAGAAATGAAAAATTTAAGAACTTGGGCAGGAACATCAGAGGTAATCCTTACCAACAGCATATGAGAGACAGAAGAGAGAATCTTGAATGTTAAAGACTGGAAGAAAAGGGTCCAAAATGAAAATATGAAATATATGAATAAGAGTAATAGAGGAAGGAAAAGAAATTAAGATAAAAGTCACATAAAATATTTTCGAAAAAGATCACAAAAGAAAAATTCTCTAACATAAAGAAGGAGATGCCTATCAAAGTACATGAAGCATATAGAACACCAACCAGACGTACTAGATAAGAAAGTCACCAAGTTGCAAAGCAATAAAAACACTAAATGTCCAGAACAAAAATAATACTAAAAACTGCAAGGGGAAAAACTCAAGGAACATATAAAGGTACACCTACCAGAATTATACCAGTATTGTTTTTATTGAGACTATAAAATCCAGAGGTTCTGTAATAACTGCACATTTTCTGACCACCATGTTTTAAAGTTGAATATCAACAAGAACAGATATAACAGAAAGCTGACAAAATCCACAAAATTGAACTTATTACTGTGTAAACAATGAGTCAAGAAAGACATAAAAAGAAACATCAAAATATTTTTGAGAACTTAATAATAATTAAAACACAACATAACCAAACTTATGAGATATAACGATCATGAGAGACAAGATTATAGGCACAAGTGCTTTCGTAAAAAAGTGGAGAGATATCATATAGTAACTCACTGATACCCTGAAAACTTCAGAAGAAAATGAAGAAATAACATACCTCCTAAATGTAGGTGGTAGAAAATAATCAAACTCAGGGTGAAATAAAAAAAAAAAAAACAGAAACAAGCAGCGGCCAAACAAAAACACAAAGAATCAATGACACAAATGGTTGGTTCTTTGAGAAAATCAATAGAATTGATTAATATACTGCAAAATTAGATTAAAGATAGAGAGGCAAGATCCAAATTAACAAAATTATAGACAAAATGGACATAATAGACACCAGGGAACTCCACATAATCATAGGGTCATACTTTAAAAAGATATACTCCACCGTATTGGAAAATGCAGGAGAAAGTGATAATTTTGTCTATATTTATCACCTACTAAATTAAATCAGAATTCTATAAAATATTTACACAGACATATAATCCATAGTGAATTATGATAAATTATTAAAAGTTGTCCAACAAAAAGCCAAGGCCAAGATAGTTTTGCATAGAATTCTACAAGATTTTCAAATAATTAATGAAAAAATCCTAAAATAACTCTACAAAATAGAAAAATGAAGAAATATTGTCCAATTATTTATATGAGTTCGCAATTAACCTGATATCCAAATGAATAAAACTAAAGATATAGAATTATAGGCCAATTTTCTTTTGAATGTAGATAATATGTGCAAAAATAATAAAGTACTTGCAAGCTGAATCCAAGAACACATCAAAGCATCATTAACCATGATCAAATAGGCTTTATCCTAGCAATGCAGAAATAGTTCAACATATGTAAATCAGTAAATATAATCTACCATATAAATAGACAGAAAACCCTATATCACATGATCATCTAATTTGATTAGAGAACGGCACTTTGACAAAATTCAATTGATAGACGATCATTGTTGGGACTATGTGGCTGTAGACTGCAAGATATTCTAATAAATCTCAAATATAATAAACAATGAAAACCTCTGTGGAAATCTGTGTGACATTTCATCAGCACCATGGAAACTGACCTGTATCAAGACTTCATGACTCAGGTATATCACTCTTGGGCATAGGCCCAAAGAACACATCATCATACTACAGAGACATTTATTGCTGCTCTAATCATAAGAACCAGAAATTGAACACAGTCTTCATGTCTTCTAATGGACTAATTAATAAAAATAAATCATAGTACATCTACACAACAGAACATAAACCAATCATTATAAAATGAATGTATGAAATCACATATTAATTCATCAAGCTAGAAAGAAACAACCTCTTGAGTGAGGGAACTCAGACCAGGAAAGACAAACGTAGTGGTTATATATTTGCTTATACATAGATACTGTTAAGTCTTCTATAAGAAATTTATAATCCAGGGCTGGAGAGATGACTTAGTGTCTGAGAGCACTGACTGATCTTCCAGAGTTCCCAGGTTCAATTTAAAGCACCCAAATGGTAGTTAACAACTGTGTGAAACCCTCACACAGACATACAAATAGACATGACACAAATACACATAAAATAAGTAATTAAATAAATTCTATTTTTTAAAGGATAGTTATAATCCCTGTAACAACAGAGTTTAGATTAGAATAAGGGATTGGCAGGGTGGATTTCTCTATGAAGGAAAAAATATAATACAGTTTAGGGATTTTGATTGGGGTATGGCTTTGGAGCATTAACTAGGAAGAGGCAGTGAAGAGTATGTAATGGAGTATATGCAGTGACAAACAGATAAAACTGAGAACCAGTTGAGAGGTCATATGGAAACCTAATGAATTAGAAACTTTTTAAATTTTATATACATCTATATTTATACAGACATATACAAATACATGCATACATACATATATACATAAAAGATATTAAGAGCCTAAAATGGATAGGAGATTACAAGAAAAAAGACATATTAAGCACAATAGGGTTCAGCCTAATTGCAGGTGGGGGTCCTTGGTCTTGCCTCAAAGTGATGTGTCACTTTGTTGACTCCCCATGGTAAGCCAGACCCTTTTTGAGGAGTGAGTTGGGAATGGAGGTTAGTGGAGGGAGTTGGGAAGAGCTGGAGGAGGTGAGGGAGTAAGAATTGAGATAGGTATGTAAAATGGAAAAGATCATTTTTAAATTAATTAATTAATTAAAAAAATCACAGTAGCATTGATACAAATCTGAACTCACAGAGACTGTGACAACATGCTTGGGGCCTGCACTGGCTTGTGCTGGATGGGGTTCGAATGCTGAGAGAAGGGAAAACAAACCTTACCTCCCAAAATTATTTTTCTTCAAAAGAGTCTCACTGGGAATATAAACCACAAGTATATGTCTCTCTGTATCTATGTGTTTCTCTTTTTCTTGTATTTGTGTTGTTGTCTTCTGGTTTATATCTTTCTTCCTTCCTTTTTTCTCCCTTTTCCTTTCCTTCTTTGGCTCCTCTCTTCTGTCAACAAATACAAAAGTACTTTTTTTCCCAGATAGACTAATATGTTCACTTTTAAAGAACTATCACTAGATCATTATTAAAGTTGAATTCAATGCTAATATTCTTTTATTCTAAAATGAACACTAGTTAATCTCGACATTAATTCCTTTCAAAATAAACCCATAACTAACATGCTAAATATTGAAAAATAAAGTTGAGCATTATTAAATTTTTAAGACCATGCTTGACATATATCTGGAATTGAGAAAATATGGATATTGTTTTATACTCACAATATATAGGCAGATAAATTCAACTTTATTCTCTATTAGAGAAGTACAACTTTTATGATTCAAAAAAAAGTCATAAAGACTTGAATGTTCAATTGTAGAAATGATTTGTCTAATTGGTGTTATTACTTTTGCTAATATTTAATTTAAATAAAATTCCAGCAACTCACTTCAACCACTCAAAATACAGTAAACTTCCAAATGTTGACTATGCAACTAATTCAACGGCAGTTCTGAAAGCAATCTATACTGTTCATCCATTTCTTTTAAGTAGAAAAATAACCTAACAATTTTTCCAATGTTTCACTTAGTTGTAGAATAATAAAGGTTTAGATTTCTAACCTGGTGAATCTCTTTTGTCTTTTACTTTAGACTCAACTTGGATGACAATGTGTTTATACCTGTAAGTGGTTAGAGCATTATGAGAGAAAAATTGCTGTGTTTCCCCTGATAAGTATGAGCAACTGTTCAAAACCATTTTAAAGTCAATGCATTTGGAACACACAAATAGATTTTGATTCAGTGAACAATTTCTCAGTCTGAATAATTATCCTGTGGAGAGAATTGTGTGTTGCTTAAGCTTGCTTTTAAAAAAAAAATCAATGTTGTATATAGATTACAGGGGTTCTAACTTTCCCCTAATTTGTCCTTGCTAGTATATTTTCCACTGTTTATTATGAATGCAACTTTGATCATACTGAAAAGCAACTTTCTAGAATTCACTATAAATATAAAGGCAATGGAATATTTTTCTTACTATGTGCTATTTGTTTGTTTATTCTGAGGGTCACAGGATGGCTTTTTGCAAGCTAAGCCAGAAGAAATTTGCCTTTTTGGTTGTTTGGTCTTTGTCTTGTAGTTATTTTGTGACAGTTTGGATTAACTCTGACAGAGAACAGCCTCTAACTCATGTTTTACCCAAGATGGATATGAAATCCTGCTCAGTCTCCTAAATACTAAGATTATAGACATGAATCACCACTCTTGACAAAAAGTGATTTTGTTAAATAAGACTGTATTAGAATTTCTTTGTACAACTGTACTAATTGTAGATCTATGAAGATCATAAAAATCTCTAATACGTAAATTGTCTGCATTCTCTTGATAAATACCAAGTTAATTATGAAAGAAGGACTTCTCATTAAAGTGCTGGAAAGCAAAAAAAATTTCATGAGTTGGAACTAGCATATCTTTGGTGTATAATAGAAATAAGGTGATGAAAACTGAATAAGAGCGGGGAGCAGAGTTTAATGTGAACTTTTAAGCAGAACAAGACTGGTAGTGCATAAATTTTATAAGACTACTTACAAAGGTGAAAATTGATATTTTATTCTGGTTTTAAATAAAAGTTATGGAAAATTTTGGTCATTAGAGTAAATTTGATATGATTTTGCTTTTCATTGTTCTATCCTGATACTCCATAGTAGGCAAAAAGTGAATACACATCACTAGGGATATCTGATGTTTAACAAGATGCCTGAAAACTTACACTGGGAAAAAGAGCATTTTCAACAAACGGTACTGTGGTAAACTTGATTTCCTGACACAGAAAAGTGAAATTAGACACACATTTATCACCCTGGACAAAATTTGCTCCAATTGGATTAAAGATCTAAATCTATAATCCAAAAATAATAAAATTCCTGAAAAAAATATTTTTCTTTATGATATTGGAAGTAATGCTCCATTTGACCAAGAATTAATATCAAGTATTGTGAGTAAAGATTTCATATAACTAAAATGCTTAAGTACATCAAAGAAACAGTTAGATGATGAGGGAGGACATAGAATGGGGAGAATATTTACTATGTATATTTCTGACAAGGAAATTAATTACGAGGATATATAAAGAACTCAGACATGTTTCCCAGAGTTCTCTCCATTTAAAGCATTCCAGATTTGATCCTTAGAGAAATTTCTGTGAGATTTGAAAGACAAAATAGTCTGGGCGGTGGTGGCACACGCCTTTAATCCCAGCACTCGGGAAGCAGAGGCAGGCAGATCTCTGTGAGTTAGAGACCAGCCTGGGCTACAAGAGCTAGTTCCAGGAAAGGCTCCAAAGCTACAGAGAAACCCTGTCTCAAAAAACAAAAAAAAAAAAAAAAAAAAAAAAAAAAAACCGAAAGAAAGACAAATATTTAAATATAAAAGCAATCACTTAAATTTATGCTTTGAAAATGAACACTGTGCCATGTTTCTATGACTTACACATCACTGATTGGCTGGCTCTCCCTGCTCCTGTTTGGTAGCAGCTGGTATGTAAATTCACTCTAACTGCCAGGACCCTTTCAATTCAGCTCAGTCCTGACTGAGCCAGTTTTCCATAATTGGGGGTAGTCTTACCTCATATGATTGGCAGGTATCTGGGTAGTGTGCACCTTTCGCCAGCTCATCCTAATGAATGATAAGCTGGCCAGAGGTACATTAATGATTTGGCATAGACTTGATCAGTAACAAGTTGGCCTGGCCACAATTTTTGAGTATAACATATTCAGCATGTGTGCTGGAGATCAAGGGAATGACTTTTTATATAAATAATCAAGAAAGAATTACTTCCTCAAAACGGTTAAAATATATACAAAACATAGTCTATGAGTAACAAAATTTTCATGATCCATATTTAGTCAGATTACCTCTAGTGCAAAATGTGCATGGTAGCAGGGGTGGATTTCATACATGAATGTAGCAGACCAACTTCTTGTTTCCAAGGCCACCACAGCAGCCATGACTATTTTGAGCCCAACTTGTCAACAATACAGAGAAACACCATATCCAAGATTTTATATTGCAGATCTAGTTATAGCACAGAAAGGCTAGAGCAGTGTAGAGTTTTAATAAGCAATTCATTGGAATGCATATATTTTCCTTTCATGGCTCAGTGTCTTGGTTAACTTGCAATTTATGAATATAATAAAAATCTTAGACAATTATGCAATGTTTAGCATCTGACAACATGTCTGCACCATGAATGTGGAAAGAGGCACAGTAAATGTGGAAAACATAGGAGTCATTGATTTTTTTCATTTTTAATCTCGTTTATTTAACATTATTAACTCTAATTTCATTTTTTCTTGCATATGAAAATTTTGCTCTTCATGGCTGCATAAAAGTTCATAGTGTACATATACCACATTTTCTTTACCAAGTACATGTGTATTTTAATACCAGTTAAATTTTGATTCTGTAATTTTGTATTGTTAGCCTGGAAGAAGTTTTCATAAGCATGCCTGTTTATCACATATTTCCAGAAAGGTATATTTAATATAAAACTGACATATGAAATAATCCCTTTACAAGTTTATTCCATGATTTTTCCTTAAAAATATTAACCTCTTTCATTTTTATTTTATCGTTAAAGTAGAACTGATAAAATGTACATATTTATTTCAAGATACATCTTAATGACTAGTTGTTCATAAATATTTAACTAATTCCTGAAAACTGGTAAATCCTCAATGTTCATCAGTAGTTAATCTTCTATTTTAGAGACTAGCATAAGATAGATGTGGACTGGAGATAGGAGAAAGAGAAAAAAGTGAATAGCTTTGGGGTAAACTTAGAGGTTGTTAGAATAAAGAGCTCCATTTCCTTACTGATGGCCTCTCAGCACTTCGAAGAATATTTGGTACATGATAAGTGTTCAATAAGTACCTGAATTGAGCCAAGCATGATGGCACACAGCTTCAATCCTCACACTTGGGAGGCAGAGGCAGAGGCAGGCATCAGAGGTGAACCTAACCTGATCTACATAGCAAGTTATAGGCAGATAGGGCTACATAATAAGACTGTGTAAGTTGTAAGGAGGCAGTCACTCCTCGGCTCCTGGCTGGCCAGCCTAGAAACAATCACACAGAAATTGTATCAAACCACTGCCTGGCCCTCTAGGAGTCACTGATTTTACAACACCACCATCAACAGAAAATAATATTGATAAAATGGTGGAAAGGAACTTAGTGGTTTCTTTTCTTTCCTTTTATAAAAATTATATATATTTTCTATTTTTAAAACAATCTTATTTTACCTACCAATCCCAGTCTACTTTCCCTCTGATCCTCACACTCCTCACAACTTTTGCTTAATTTATAAATTATTAAAGAAGATAGTAGTACCTAAGTTGAATAGAAAGGGGAATTGATTGGTATTTGAATGTTATTTACAGAAAAACTAGAGTCATGCCATTCATGTGAAAAGGTAAACAATTCTTGAACTATTTGTTGGTAAATTGGGATTGTTGAAAAAAGTGTTTGGGGCATTCCTGCACAGACCACCGAAGAGCTCCCATTCTGACTGCTAGACTCTGTTTCCTGTTTGCTACCAGAGGACTGTGGTTTGGGACATTGATCTTTTCATGGCGGTGGGTCCTTGGTGAGTGCCACAGCTTCAGATCCACCCGCCCAACTGGACTGGTAAGACCAAACTCGAGCCCCCAGGTGCTTTGCTCGATTTGGGGGGACCCCTCTCCCCCTCCCCCAGCTTTTCTGTGTCCCACACCCCAGAGTACCCCTGGGCAAAGCTCCCCTTTGACTGGCCCTGGTTCCCTGCAGGAATTGGCCTGCAGCAGAGCTGGGAACTTGGGTGGGTCCAGCATAAACCTGCAGGGCTCCAGCAGAGAAGCCCGCCCCTTTTATTGTGGCTGGTCCTTGGTGAACACCACTGCTTCAGATCCCTCCTAATGGAGTGGACCAGAGCAATCCCCTCAGACCAAGCAAGTGACCACTATCTACTACTAGTTGATCCACCTGGAGAGGAAGAGATGGGCAGGCGCCAATCCAAGAGTTCCTCTAACAACCTGAAGAGCAACAGAAAAACACCAGAATCCAGCAATTATGCAACAAGAAAATCTGAGCAAACTAATACAGAAGTAAAAGAAATCGACTTTAAACATAGCTTTACGAAAATGATACAGTCCATTAAAGAAGAGGTAAAAAACTTCTTTAAAGAAAGAGAAGAGAAGACTAACAAAAAGAAGAAATGAATAAATACATCAAAGATACCCTAGAAAGCCAAGAAAAAGCAATCAAACAGGTAAAGGAAACTGTTCAAGACCTGAAAATGGAAATGGAGGCAATGAAAAAAACAGAAACAGAGATGGCTAGATATGGAAAAGCTGGATAAACCAACAGGAACTGCAGAGACAAGTAGAGTCAACAGAATACAAGAGATGGAAGAAAGAATCTCAGACACTGAAGATACAATACAGAAAATAAATTCA
>JAQHUG010000632.1:73430-85344 GCA_028555095.1 Dicrostonyx torquatus
GATGAGCAAGGACGTCAGGACCGTGAGGGACTGGCCCGTCAACAGAGACAGTGTGCTTGATCTATTGGGAGCTCATCAAATCCAGCTGGACCAGGGCTGAATGAGCATATGATCAAACCGGACTCTCTGAATGTGACTGCCAATGGGGACTGACTGAGAAGCCAATGATAATGGCACTGGGACCTATGTCTTCTGCATGTATTGGCGTTTTGGGAACTTATTCTATATGGATGCACATCTTCTTACACCGAGATGGAGGGGGGAGGGCCTTGGGCTTCCCATAGGGCAGGGTATCCTGCCCCATCTTGGGGAAGCAGGGGGAGGGCAGTGGGGTAGGGGCGGAGCGGGAGGGCCGGTAACAAGGGGCGTAAATGTAAATTTTTCTTGTAATAATAATAATAATAATAATAAAAAGAAAATTGTGTTTGTATAATATGAAGAGTGGTAGAGAAGCAATGGTAGTATGCTTCTGAAGATCAGTGGAGACTGGTTACTGAAGCAGTACTCTTGCAATGGTGCTCATTTGATGCACATAGCACTGTGGAATAACAGCCACATTTATTTCTACCCACCTCGCACTTTAATAATGTGTCAATTAAAACCCTTTTTTGAGAGGCTGGAGAGATAGAGGTCACTGTGTGGAGAAAGATTGCTTTCTGGGCAAACACAATTACATTGTTGAGATACTCAGTACCCATTTAATGCTGGGCAGATGTAATGATTCACCATTGATTCCAGGGCTTAAAGACTAGAAACGGAAACCCTGAAGCAAACTTGCAAGTTACATTAAATGAACTTGTGAGCTTTTGATTCAAGTAAGACACCTTTCATCAATATAAAAGGAAGGGAAAATCGAGGAAGGTATTCAATGTCAATTTCTGACATTCACATATTTGAACACCCACAAACACATAAACAAAAAATTGTTATTCAATCACACTGTGCATATGTTTTATTTAAACTCTGGTCTTATAAACTTTTTAAACTTTCCCATTATAAGTTTCCTACTGAGTGTTTTTGTGTAAGTTAAATACAGTCAGTTAGTCTTAAGGAACATGTATTTATGGCTTTTTTGCCTAAATATTGTCTCAGCAGCTCCTAAACCAAGCTCCATGATTCTGTGCTGTAACAGACACCTAAGTGACAATGACAGATCCTGTAGAGACTGCTCTGCCAAATTGATCAGTGAGTCAAACTGAGTAAACTGCATTAGATTTCAATCAATTTTGTCTACTGCACTGTGGAAAAGTTATAGATAAGTACAATGTCTGAAATTGAAATTTAGAGGCCATTGATTGGGCTTGTTTTGCTGGAACTTGCTCTCAATCCAGTGAACATTTTCAGCAATGAATAGAAATCAGAGTCAATGAGGACACAATTTTAAATAACAACTTTACAGAATGAAGAGAAACACAACAAAGCCTGAAAGTATTATAATTCTAATACCAAGAGCACCACCTTACATTTTAACGATGTTTCAGAGTTTTCAAAGCACAATCAAATAGTATTCTGTTTGATTCTCACAGTTTAATATGTCTGGGAGTACAATTTGTACTGTCCTTTCTGTGCTCTGAATATAAAAAAAGTGAATACAAGACAGATGTACTTCATGTCACCTTTCAGTTTGAGACTGAACTGAGCTGATCAGATACTGCTGGAGACCCATGGGGCTAGCCTACAGAAATATAGAGGGGCTTTGTTTTAGTTAGATGGGAAAATTTGAAAGTTAGACACAATCAGTTAAAATGTTGCATCCTTTAGCATAAGCTAAAATCAGAAAACAGTCCATAAATCCCTGCAGTCTGAAGTGAGAGTACTTAATTTTTGACAGTCAGAAAATAAGAAAAGGAATCATTTTTTTATAATGCTTCATTATAGTACTAAGGAAAAGTTAGAATAATAATACATACATTTAAATTTATGTCTTTATAATTATGACAATATTATAATCTAGGACATCTTAGGATGCTTTGAATTTATTTTATAAGCAATATTTAAAAATAACTATAAAATCAAGTTAAGAAATGTACAAATAGGATGATCACAAAAACATATATAATGCAAGTAATGACTTAAATCAGAGATTGTTATCAAATAAGCCTCTAACTTCAGGACTCAGAGTTGGGAGGATCACATGATTAAGGCTAGCAAGCCTTTATAGTAAGTAATTATATATCTTGACCCACATGACAACCTACTTCAAAATAGTAAGTAAACAAACAAACAAATAAGTATATTACCTGATAGATAACCTGAATATAAAAAGTAATACAAAATGACTTCTCGCTTTGATATTTTTAGAGCAAATATTCAAATGATAAAATTTATGAAAGTATAACGCAGATTATTTTACATAATCTGATCATATCCAATTTTTAATACTTGAGCGTTTACATAAAATACAATTTTGTCATGATACCCTGAAATTCATATCTAATGTATATCAATTAATGTAAAGATACTAAAAACAAGCCAAAATTTAATATACAAAGCTAGAAAATTTCAATTTGCATGTTTACTTAAAATATACTCACAACTAGATAATTCAGATATATTCTAAGGATTTGCACATGATAGACCAATATTTTATCACTGATTTATAGCCCTACCAGAAATACTCTCATTTTTGGACAAGATGTCTATGACAGACTGATTTGGAACTCCTGGTCATTCTGCCTCTGCCTCTTCAGAGCTGAGATTACAGGTGTGTTTCAACGACACCCAATTTCAACGACCCTTTTTTCAATATATTGTGGTAGAAGCAATTATTCATCGATAGATTGAAAAGCTAATTATAGGTACTAGAAATAGTTACATGTTAATATCAATACAACACTTCTTGTTCAGTCTTCATTACTACCTAACTGGTGACTGAAAAGAAAAATGCCTTATTAATAAAGACTTTCAGAATTAATTTAAATTCCAAATTCATATCCCAATCACTACAATGCAAAAATCTCTATTGTTTTGGAATATATCTGTTGGATTCAGGATTCATGTGCTTCTATACTGTGAAGATTTATATTTGCAACATAAATATATGATATTTTGTAATATTGAATTACTGTTCAATGACTCATAATTTCATTCTGCTCTTCTTTGTAAATATATAATATTGAATTATGGATTGATGACTGCTTTTATTCATCTCTTCATTAATGAACATTTAGCTTAAATTTATGTATAATTTATTGTGACTAGTGCCACAATAAGTTGGGGAAGGAATTGTTTCTGATTAATTTAAATCCTATTTCTTTGAGTATATACTCAAGAATTATTATAGATGCATGATATGTTATTTATATTTTTATTTTACTGAAGAAAATCTGTAAGGTTTTCTATTATGGCTATAGTTTGTTCAATTATTATAAAATATAGTTTTCTCCAAAATTATATAATACTTTTGTAAAGGATATTGTGCTTTTGGAATTTAGAAAGTTAAAAGCAAAAGATGTATTTTGAAATTATTGAAAGTTAATTCATTCAAAATTTCTATGTTCATCTAATAAAATTCACATGTAAAGCACACATGACATTGAAACTATTGGTTTATGAGGAGCACGGCCTAGGGGCAAAACTGTTTGGCATATCACTGGCTTGCAAGCATGCAAACCAGAGTACAACCCCCCAACCCCTTTTAAATACCAGATGTACAGAGCATCCCAACTGTAATCCCAATATGTATAAGGCAGACCAGAATTCTTCTGAAAAGTATGATTACTTATACAAGCCTAAACTATGAGCAAATTTCCAAGACTGACCCTACTTCAATATAGAAATCGGAGAGTAACATAGATAACCAATACCAACTTCGGGCATCCACAAGCACATGCATTTGTACATGTTCCATTAAAGAAAGAAAAAATTTCAACAACTTTCTTTGGATTGGTTTTAACAGAAGAGAACACAAAATGAATTCTCTACTTCTCTATCTTCTGTCTGTCAGTATTTTGTGAGTTACTGGCCAGCCTGCAGTCTACTTTTTGTGTGTTTCTGATCTCTATGCTGTCTGTACCTGTATGTCTGTGCTGTGTCTTTGTGATAGTGTGTGTGTTTGTGTATGTATATCTGTGTGTTTGTGTGTCTATATGTGCATCTATGCCTGTCCCAAATAGTATTTGCACTATATCTATTGAACTGCACAAAAAAAGGGATTCTGATTTTTATTTTTTAAAAAGAAAACAAAGTACCTTTTTTGTTTCATTGTACATACCAGTACCAGTTCCCACTCCCTCCTCTCCTCCCATTCCCTCTATCACCGCAACCCCTATCTACTCCTCAGAGAGGGTGAGGCATATTGCTTTGGGAAAAGTCCAAGGCACTCTCACTATATCTAGGTTGAGCATAGTACCCATCCAAAGAGAATAGGTTCCCAAAAAGTCAGTACAAGCAGTGGGGATAAATCCTGGTGTCACTGCCAGTGGCCCCTCAGTCTGCCCCAGCCATGCAACTGTCAACCACATTCAGATGGACCAGTTTAGACCTATTCTGTTTCCTTCCCTATCAGGCTGGAGCTGGTGAGCTTTCATTAGCTCAGGTAAACTGTTTTAGTGGGTGTCTCCTTTATGGTCTTGACCTTTTTACTCATATTCTCAGTTCGTCCACTCTTCAGCTGAACTTTGGGAGCTCAGTCCAGTACTTCAATGCACGTCTCTGTCTCTGTTTCCATCAGGTGCTGGATGAAAGTTCTATGATGATATTTAAGATATTCAGTCTGACTACAGGGCAAGGCCTGTTCAGGCACACTCTCCTCTATTGCTTAGGGTCTTAGCTGGGATTATCCTTGTAGATTCCGGAGAAATTCTCTAAAGGTTTCTTGCTAGCCCCATAATGGCTCCCTCAATCAAAATGTCTCTGTCTTTTCACCATCTTGACTATCTTGTTCTTTCAAGTTCTCTTCCCTCTTCCTTCCCTCCTCTTCCCCTCCACCCTTACTAATCCCTCCACCTCCATGCTCCCAGTTTTGCCTATTTCCCTTTTCCAGGTGGATCTATGTATGTTTTTCTTCTTGAAATTTGCATCGAAATGGATGAAACTAGAAAAAAATCATCCTGAGTGAGGTAACCCACACCCACAAAGAGAACATGGTGTGTACTCACTCATAGGTGGTAACTACCTGTAAAGCAAAGGATATTGAGGCTATAGTTCATGATCCTGGATAAGCTAGGTAAAAAAATGGATTCTTTAGAGAAATCCTTAAAAAAGTTTGTCATTATTGTAATTAAAGAATTTTATATTTAATGTTTCTAGGTTTTTATTTTCTTTGTTTTTGTTTTGTTTTGTTTTTTTTGGACAGGGTTTTGTTGTGTAACCCTGGCTATCCTGATCTCACTTTATAGACCAGATTGGCCTTGAAATAACATGCCTACATCTTAAGTGCTGGGATTAAAGGCATGTGCTCACACTGCTCTGCTGTATTCCTAGTGTTAATATACTGTTTTCTACTAAAGAAATAGTTCAAAGTTAGTGAATATAAAAAGATACTTTGAACAATATTTGATCACAATACAGATAAACAGATTGTTATATTAAAATAAAAGAATACTAAGTATAATTAATGATAAAGAAAAAAGTAAAATCAATTAAATATCTTTACAAAATTTAAAAATTTGAATTGAATATATTTTAGCATTTTGCATGTTTTCAAATTAATTGTTTTACTTATTCCTTTTTGCCACACCTACTCACAATGTCATCAACAAATATTCCAATTAAAACCATGTTGGTAAAGCACAGTTTAATGAAAGCTACAGTATACTGTGAAAACGAATACCTTACACTTAAGATAAAATTAGTTTGCATATTGGAAATTGACCTTTGAACATGATGTTTTCAATATAGATCTATATTATTGTTCTGTTGTATTTTTTTGTAATCCTATGTAGTTTTTCGTTACTGTAGAAAAGAGCCTGTATTTTTTATAACAAGGGAAAGAGTAAAAATGAAGTATGGGGAGGGATAACTAATTTTAGGACTGTTGAGAAGCAATGTGAATATCAACTATTTTACAAACTTCCTAAATCTATTGAAAATATATATTTGTTTTTATTGAAATTACATATATATATATATATATGTTAAGTATAAGTATACAGTCACCTAAAAATGTTTAATTGGGAATGCCTTACTCAAAGCATATTACACTTCTTAAAAGTCATAGTTATCAAACAGAAACCCTAGTTACAAGTAATAGGTACTTCCTTTTGAGTCATTAGTCATAGTGTCCCAGTATAGGCTACTATTATTGCTCTTGACTGACGACAGTAGGTAATGGTAAGACCTAGGTGATGAAGACATTGCACATTTTGGCCATAGGACAGGAAGAAATTAAATTACTACTGACCAGGAACTTCATACCTGCTGGCTAGTTTTCCTAGTACCTTAAGGTACTCCATGAGCTGCTACGGGATAATGTCACAGTGCCAAGACGTTTTCATATATGCAACATTAGAACAAATATTATGGGGGTAATGAACAGTGTTATGATTAGATTTGAGTCCTCCTCCACAGCTGGGATCTAGCTGGAATCTCATGGTTAAGGAGTTCATAGACCTCAAAAGTGACATTATAACTATTATTCTGTTAAATAAAGATATCCTTCTAAACACATATCTATATTCATAGGTTAATACAACTTTCAGACATCACCAAATTGTTTTTTTTTTGTGTGTGTGTGTGTGTGTTCCAAGAATGGTTTAAACAGAAGTATATATGTCAGAGTGCAGAGAATAAATGTTTAGATATAAGCCACTAGTGAATGCATGTCAAGTCTTTCCCATCAAAGAAGAGGGATAGACTGTCTATAGAGCCAGGGGTCAGGGAGGACCAGGGCAAGACAATTTATTCTGGATCTTGCATTCATGAAATCACAACTTATGTGGATGCTTTCTCAAGATCTGTAAAAGATCAAGCAAGAAAACATTCTAGCATGAAAAAAGCAGTGTTTCACTTTGCTTCATGTATTATTGAGCAATTGCTAGCAACCAATGAATTCTGAGGAAAGGAGAGTCATTTCTAACTCAGAGTTTTAGTCAGTGGACCATGCTTCAAAAAGTGACCCTATAGTTATGCATATATGGCAGGACAAATTGGATTTAAGTGTCAATTAAAACTGGAAACAAAGATGATAGAGTTTGGAAGTGGGTGGGAAATTGAAGAAATTAGAGGAGAATTGGAGTATAAAAATGATCAAATATGACATGCATATATGAAATTTTCAAAGAGTTAATAATAATGTTATATTAAAAACTAGTAAGTTTTGAGAAAACTAAAACTGGAAATATAAAATTAGCCTCAAAGATGGCATTAGCAACTTGTTCAGCATATGTACTCCACTATTTTGACATTCGGAACATTCATCAAAATCCATTTCTTATTTATCTTTCATATTTCACTTATAACTTCAAAGACTATTTCCAAATATCACCAAATCTACAATATTGAAGACTGAGTGTTAGCAGATGGAAAACTTCAGCTTAAAAGTTAAAAGAACAGCTATTTTCTACTATTATGCTATAAAATATTGATAAGAGGGACAAAAAGACAGAGAATAATTGACACCTTGAAAAATCACCTCAGTACAAAATTATATGGGCTCTCCTTACACTATCACCCAGTGTAAGGTCCTGGATGTGAGTCATAGCATTCTCTTATCATCAATTCATGACCTTCACATCTGATAAATTTGTTAAAATCTATAAATAAAATTGCAAAATATTTTGGAGACTATCTTATTCATCTTTCTTTCATATTCCAAGAAGACTCTTACAAAAATTGTTTAAGTAAACAGAAAATTTGCCACTAAACACAACGTAATTACTTCTGGTAGACATTTCCACGTTCCACTAATTAAGTAAATATTAAATTGATTTTAAAAATCATATACAGGCAATATCAACTTTCACTGTTTTAATCAAAACAAGCTCTTGTAAATACTACTAAAAGTTATTGTGTTTGTCTGTTTTTATGTGCAATTCTTCTATTCATCTTTTATTTACATGTAATTTTAAATTCTGTTTCTAAAATAAAAATCTTAGATTGTAATTAAGTAGTATACAGGTTTTCCCTATCTACCTAGTTATTTATTTTAACATGTAACTTTATCTTGGAACAACTCAAAGAAAACTTAGTTGTGCATTTAAATTGATATCCTTTTATAAATCTTCATTTACTATTATACTGTATTCTACATTTCAAGTTCCCTTTATAATATGGTATTTATAATGTATAATGGTTTATTTAATGTATAATTTGGTTTATATAATGTATAATATGGTTTATATAATGTATAAATGATTCCCATTTATACAATAAGATGTCTCAATACGTAACTTAATGCCTTACTAGGAATCAAGAACGGTGGTTTAAGTGAGATGCCCTGAATCAGTTCTGGCACTTGAATATTTGGTCCACACTTGTTGATTATTTGGAGAATGTCACTAGGTGCAATCTTGCCAGAAGAAGTATGTCACTGGGAGCCAGTTCAAATGTTGAGAAAAATCAGGCCATTTGGAATTAACTCTCTTTTCAATCTTTTTGCAATTTGAGATGTATTATCATCTGCTTTCTCTACGTGCTGTCTTCCTCCTATGCTCTGTCATCATAGACTCTGGAAAAACAAAACAGTTCTTTTAGACTTCACCAGAAATTTTTCTTTGAATAGTGCTTTAAGCAGAAGACTATATCTCGGAGTGCTGAGAATAAGTGTCTCTTTAGATTTCAGGCACACCTAGTGCATGTATATCAAGCACAAAATAATGTTTTTTTTAAAAGTTGCCTGAGTCATGATGTTTTTGTCACAGAAAAAGGAAAGTAACCATTACACCATATAAACAGAATATTGTTAGCATTGGCCCATACTCAGCTAAACATATTGATACCTAATGTCTTCTTGCTATTCACCACAAAGCTACAGATTTTTAATACCACATATGAAACATTAATTAAATTTCTTTCTACATTTACAATTCTAGTCTAGACTCATTTTGCTATAGTTCTCATTATTTGGGCAGTAGTATATTTTCCAAAACAGAACCAATATTCACCAAATTCTTTTTTTTCTTTTTTTATTATTATTACAAGAAAAATTTACATTTACTCCCCTTGTTCCTGGCGCTCCCGCTCCCCCCCTTCCCCACCGCCCTCCTCCTGCTTCCTTAAGATGGGGCAGGATACCCTGCCCTATGGGAAGCCCAAGGCCCTCCCCCATCCATCTCGGTCTAAGAAGATGTGCATCCATATAGAATAAGTTCCCAAAAAGCCAATACATGCAGAAGAGATAGGTCCCAGTGCCATTATCATTGGCTTCTCAATCAGTCCCCATTGGCAGTCACATTCAGAGAGTCCGGTAAGGTCATATGCTCATTCAGTCCTGGTCCAGCTGGATTTGATGAGCTCCCAATAGATCAAGCACACTGTCTCTGTTGATAGGCCAGTCCCTCACGGTCCTGACATCCTTGCTCATCTTCTCCTTCCTTCTGCTCTTCCACTGGACCTTGGTAGCACAATCCCTTGTTCTGGTGTGAATGTGAGTCTCTGGCTCTATCTCCATCCATCATGCAAAATTTCTATGGTGACGATTGAGATATTCAACAAAGTAACTATGGGACAAGTTCAGTTCAGGCACCCACTCCTCTGCTGCCCAAGTACCTAGCTGGGACTTCCCTGGGAATACCTGGGATCCCCTCTAGAGACAAGTCTCTTGCAAATCTTAAAATGACTCCTGTTAATGTAGATATCTTATTCCCTTCTCCAATATCCACCCTTCCTCCATCTCCACCCTCCCACAACCCCAGGCTCTCCCGGTTTTTCCTTTCTCCCTTTTACCCCCTCCCTTTCACCTACCCCCTCCCCCAATCCCTACCACCATCCCCATCCCCACACCCGTGCTTCCAACTTTTGTCTGACAATCTTGTTTGCTTCCGACTTCCAGGAAAATCTATATATGTTTTTCTTTGGGTTCACCTTGCTATTTGGCATCTGCAGGCTTGTAAGCTGTAAGCTTAATGTCCTTTGTTAATAGCAAAGGTCCACTAATGAGACCTCACTGGACATCATTTTCAAAAGCTTTTGTGCTACTATGTTTATAGCAGCATTATTTGTAATAGCCAGAACCTGGAAACAACCTAGGTGCCTCTCAATGGAAGAATGGATCCAGAAAGTGTGGAATATATACACATTAGAATACTACTCAACGGAAAAAAATGACATCCTGAATTTTGCATGCAAATGGTTGGAAATAGAAAACTCCATCCTTAGCGAGATATCCCAAACCCAAAAAGATGAGTATGGTATGTACTCAACAAATTCTTGTAGGTACTTAGAGATCTAAAAAGAAATGGTAACATACAATTTATTTATTACTTGAATAGCTTCCCATAGATTACTTGTAGTCGTGGTGTTAAAGGTAAATATCACCCATGGTGCTGTGCATTTGATTATTTGTTCTTCAATTGGTAGTGTTGTTTAATAGGTTTTAGTGGTATGGTCTTTCTGGATAAAGCATGTCACTGTGGTGAGGGGGGTTCTAGAGTTTGAAGACACATTATCATTAATTCATTAAGTTTCATACGTGCAGTTCAAGACATCAGTGTTCCACTTCACCTCACACTTCTGCTCCTATGCCTTTCTCCCCACCATAGACTTACACATCTTTCTGGAACTATAAGCCCAAATAAAGTCTTTCTTCTAGAAATTTCTTTTGTTGTGGTATTTTACCACAGCAATCCTTAAGTAATTAAATTAACATTTCTCTGACTCAAGACAAATTCTCATGGATTGCATGTAAGAACAGATTGTTAATTGACCTGTGTGTCAGGAGCAATTAAATTATCTGGTCTGCTAGAAAGTGATGGTTTGATAATTAAACTGAGAAAAATAGAGTAAGCTAAAGACGATTAAGTACTTTTGGATGCTCAGTTTTACCTCAAATGGTAGAGTATTTAACTGGTAGGCATGAGGCCCTGAGTTCGTTTTTCATCGTCTAAATAGAAGAGTTAATAAAATAAATATTATTTATACTACTTTCTCCCAGGTACATTGGCAGGACATCATAGTGGCAAGGTTCTATGTAAAAGAACACTTTTTATGTGAAGAATACAGACAGTAGAAGGAGGACAGGAAAGAGAAAGCAATGCAGTAAATCTAAAAACAAAAAAAAAATCATACAAACAAGTCAAAAAATACACTCAATGCGCTACTTCCTATACCATATACATTTTTCAGAGCCTCTCCAAATATGCCCACCAAGTATAAAACAAGCATTGAAAACTTGGGCCTTTGGAGCATCCGATTCCCGTTCAAATAGTCATGCTTGTCATTGGGTGATCTACTAGATAATATCCATGTTGTACTCACTTTTATGGTTGCCATGACCACATAACCTAAAAGAAGAAATGTAGGAAAGCAAAGGTTAATGTATTCTTAAAAAGGTAGGTAATATACTCTACCATGGCAGGGAGGTCATAGTGGTGATACATTGCATTTGCTGTCAGGAAACAGAGAAAAAATTGGGAGTGTGGCAGGCCTAATAAAAATCCAAACCCTGCTACTGGTATCCTACTTCCTCCAGGAAATCACCTTCTAAAAGTTCCATAGTCTTTACAAGCAGTGCTGCTGTTGGGGCCCAAGTGTTCAAACACACACGCCTGTGAGAACATTTCACATTCAAACCACAATCCGTTTCGGAAATCTTAATTTCATATTACACACAAATCTTCTTCCTTTTCTGTGAATCGTTTAGAGAAAATTCTGATGTTTAAAATCTGTCTTTCTATTTTATATCCATAATCTCAAAAAGTTATTTATATTGCTTGCTCAGCCAATGTCCATTCTCATAGGATATATATATGTGTGTGTGTGTGTGTGTGTGTGAGAGAGAGAGAGAGAGAGAGAGAGAGAGAGAGAGAGAGAGAGA
>JAQHUG010000632.1:86642-103498 GCA_028555095.1 Dicrostonyx torquatus
CAGGATACCCTGCCCTGTGGAAAGCCCAAGGCCCTCCCTGCTCCATCTTGGCCTAAGAAGGTGTGCATCCATATAGATAAGGTTCCCAAAAGGCCAATACATGCAGAAGAGATAGGTCCCTGTGCCATTATCATTGGCTTCAGTCAGTCCCCATTGGCAGTCACATTCAGAGTCCGGTTTGGTCATATGCCCCTTCAGTCCTGGTCCAGCTGGATTTGATGAGCTCCCAAGAGATCTAGCACACTGTCTCAGTTGGTGGGCCAATCCCTCACGGTCCTCACTTCCTTTTAGGAAAATATAACAGAGAATGCACTAAAGTTTTGTGTATTTATTTATTCACTTTAGCATTTCTTCTTTGAGACAGTGTCCTTTATATCTCAGGCTTGCCCAAAACTTGTTATGTAACCAAGATAACCGTCATCAATTCCAGATCCTTCTGTTTCTACATCTGAATAATGGAATTAGAAACACGGCAACTGCACACAGCTTCAGTTGATTAACTTCATTAAGCATCCAGAGCCTTTTCAGTTAGCACAGTCCCAATCTTCAAAGATATTAATGAATCCTTTGTGTTAACTTTGCAATTCATAATCAAATTTAGTCTTTACAATACTTTAATTGACATTTTATATGATAACCAGCTTACAACTTTTGGTGTTCAGTTTCTTCAAAATATTATTTCTCCTAATACCTCATATGTGGAGGGGTTAAGGAGTCAAACAACATAATTTGAAGCGCTGAATAACATAACCTTCTCAAGATATTTGCCAACTATTCTTTCTTCAAACTCACTTTTATTTCATTTTGAAAAGATAAATTCTGTATTTATTTCAGATATTAAAATAATACTTATTTTTCTTTCCCACATTTTGGCTTACAAATATGTATTACTCTTAATAGTATCTTTTATTGACATGAACATCTAGCTAATGAAATGTAAATGTTTTACTTTGCTTTCACATTGAGTAAATGCAGATGTGGAAGGAAGGAGATGAGGGAAAACACTTTTATGTTCTCAGCCTGCTACCATGGCGCTGATTTATATACCTTTTCTCAGAATTACTTTCCATAAAATTTTCCCTATAACAATTAATTAATCCTTACAGGTTATAAATATTATTGAGAATGTTGTATTTTCGATTTTAAACTGAAAAATAACATAATATCAATTTGTAAGCAATTTTCAAGGACAAAACATTTTTATAAAGCAAGAAAATAGTTAAAAACAATTACCTAATACTGTAACATAGTGCTTAGTTTTAATAACTGATGGTAGTCATTCTTTAATGTTTTCCTTTTAAGATTAACCAACATACTATGTATTTTGCTTTGCGACAAAGTAGATTTTTATTTAATTATATGAAATTTATACATACTCTAAGAAAAAAACTTACAGAAAAATAGTCTACAAAATCAATATTTAAGTTAGAATGTATGTTTAATGGCTCTTTCTGTGTAGCAACACCATTTTCCTGAACAATGTTTAATGTTTTATGTTGATTTCAATCTGAAATAGCAGTTTCTGTGCCTGAGTGCTGTGGAGTGCAGGCATTAGCTCATAATGAGAAGCAGAATAGTACATATATGGTGAAGATTTGTAGTAAACTGCTCTAGGCTACCCTAGTCTTCTCAATTCTAAATCTATAAATAAATGTTACGTTTACATTTCAACTCTCAGTTGGTTGCAGAGAAAGACAGCTCTATTGGTAACTGATGAAGAATGTTGAACATTTGCGCAGCTATTTGAACAATCCTTCACATCCTGATGAGTAAGTACACTGACATAAATTTCATAATTTGTGTACTCTGGTTTGGGGGGAAAAAAGCAACAAATCCATTCAACCTTCTAGCAAATCCTCCAGTGCAGCAAATAGATGTGATTATGCAAATCATACCATCATGCAGAAACTTTACTAAAACACCCTTATAGAAGAAAATTATTGTTGAGGACTCTGAGCTCTATAAATCCAATTCTAACCTTGCAAATTATCTACTTTTTATAATATGACTCTGATACATTGTTTATGAATGCTCCATTTAGCCACTTACAAAATAAAAATTCACTTGTATTTTTCAGTATTAGTAAAAACACAAGACCATACAGCTTATATGTTTATAAATTGTCAGTATAGACACACTGTAATTTTTTGTGAATTCACTGATAAGAGTAAAATGTGTTAATTTTAGGGATGTTTATGTTCAATGACATTTAACTACTAAGAAAGTAAAAATAATAAAATAAAATATGTAATCTATGTGGTCAGCCATTTATTTATAGATATATTCTGCATTTAATTTCTAAGATTTATAATAAAGGAAAAGTAATATTAAGTATTATAGACTCCACCATAAAGATGTTAAATATAATTTTATAAAATATGTAGAAAGAAAAATACAATAATTTTGATGCGAAAATATGAAAAGGTAATTATTTTGAAACCATGAATATTTCCTGTCTTCTATTATTTACATTTGGAGATATAAAAATGATATTATATATCAACATAGTAAGGCCATAATATTTGTAACTGTAATGTTTTTATCTAAACATATGGATGTTTTTATATTTTTAGAATAAAGGATAAAAAACAAAATAAGATTTTAATATGAGGTGCAAAATCATGTCTTTTGAATCTAATTAGATCCAGTGCTTATATGGCTATACCTGGATTGGTCAGTTAAGTGTGCATACAAGAGAGGACAGAAGACAGGCATAAAAATGAGGTTTTTGATGCTCACAGGCCAACAGAAAATAGGGCAACACTGACAGTAAATTCATGACTGAAGGTATGGTCTGAAATTCAGCGTTGCTATCCCTTAATCATGGGGACTGTTCCTCAGCAAAGAGCTTTTAAGACTGTATCATCCAAAAATCAAAAATATAAGTGATAAAATAAAGTTTTAAAAATATTAAAATAGAATTATATGCATTTTTTAAAGAAACGCCAAAAAAAATCTTCCCAGAATCTATTTTCTCTCCAAAGTAGCATTTCTCATATCTGAGATGGTGAGAAAAAAATTTTAAATAACATTTTATGAATGAGAATGGAATCCAGAAGGAAGTGCCTAAGGAAGTGCCTAAGGAAGTGCTTTTAGTTGTCTTTGAAGTAGCTGACTTTAACCCAATACTTATTAAAATACTCATACTCATATATTATAAACTGAGTTTAAGAGGATATGAAAAATTATTTAGAATTGAAGAGAAAATTCACTTTAAGTTAGATGAAGGAAATAATGTTGGCTATGTTAATGAAAAATAAATTTATTTATTTTGCAGGGTACATAAATACTACACATAGTCAAACAAGCAAAAACAAGTGTCTTCAGAGACTATTATAGTAACTGTGTCTTTGTTGGATAAGTTGGAAAACAAAGAAAAAAATGAGTAAATTCCTACAAAAAAATCAGGAAAAAATTAGAAACAGCAAGATTGTGTTGAAAAATAAAAAAAGAAATATATACACATATCTAATTTTCTTTATTTTGACTTTTGAGAATGTAATAAAAGTCATTTCCCCTTTTTTATTTTATTCCTTCTACTCAACCATCCTATATAGTCCTTCTTAACATTATTCTTATCTATGGACTTTTTCATTAATTGTTATTATTATAATTGTATAATTATGTAATATAATTGTATACACATATATAACCTTAAATAAAACCTTTTCAGTCCATGTAATGTCATTTGCATATGTGTTTTCAGGATTCTTCCCCAGATTAACTTGCTTTCTGTTTCTTCTTCAGAAAAATAGAGGCCTCCAAGATATAACAACCAAACACAAGAAAATAAGACAAATGAGACAAGGCAAAAGCCTTCATATTGAGACTGGGCAAGGTAGCTCAACAAAAGAAAAAGAATCCCCAAAGCAGGCAAAAGAGTCAGAGAAAACCCTGCTCCCACTGTAAGTATTCCCACAACAAACACAATGTGGAAAGCCATAGAATATACACAGAGAACATAGTGTAGGCTCACACAGGCCCATGTATACCCCATGCTTGCCACTTTAGCTTCTGTAAGTACATGAGGTCTCTTTTGCTAATTCAGTGAACCACATATCTTTATTGAAACTTATATTAGTTTTTTAAGAGTTGAGAAGGAACCAAAACATATGGGCACACGAGACTACTTCCTAAATTTAACACTGGTGGCACAGACATGGTGAGAAACAATAAATAAATGGGCCCTCCTGAAACTAGAAGCTTCTTTAAGGCAAAAACACAGTCAATAAGACTAAACAGCAGACAACTGAATGGGAAAAGACCTTCCACACCACCCACATCAGACAAAAGACTGATATCCAAAATACATAAAACACCTCAAGAAACCAGATATCAAAATACCAAATACTCCAATTAAAAAATGGGGTACAGATCTAAACAGAGAATTCTCAACAGAAGAATTTCAAATGGCTTAAAGACACTTAAGGAAATGTTCAACATTCTTAGCCATCAGGGAAGTGCAAAGCAAAATGACTCTTTGATATCATCTTAACCCACTCAGAATGACTAAGAACAAAAACACTAATGGTAGCATAGCCTGGAGAGTATATGGAGTAAGGGGAACCCTCCTCCATATCTCGTAGGAATATAAACTTGTACAACCACTTTGAAAAGCAATATGGCAGTTTCTCAGATAATTGGGAATCAACCTACCTCAAAACCCAGAAATATCACCCTTGGGCATATACCCCAAAATATATACACTTATACCACAAGGATATTTGCTCAACTGTGTTCATTTCAACATTATTCAAAATATCCAGAATGTGGAAGCAACCTACATGCTCCTCAACTGAAGAATGAATAAAAAAAATGTGGTGGTACATTTATACAATGAATACTACTCAGCAGTAAAAAACAATGAAATTTTGTAATATGCTGGCAAATGGATGGAATTAGAAAAAGACATACTGAGTGAGGTAATCCTGACCCAGAGAGGCAAACATGATATGTATTCAATCATAAGTGGCTATTAGATGTAAAATAAAAGATCATCAGCCCCTATTGTCCACAAGGAGAAACTAAGAGAGACAACACTGATCCCCATGGGAAAGGAAAATAGATAAGATCTCATGAGAAAATTATAAACATGGGTGGTGGGAGAGGGTAGGTAGCAGGTCTGGGGATCAGAAGTGGAAAGGAAAACATGAGAATATGGGATGGATGGGGGAAGGACAGAGAAGGAGAGCAAGGAAAGACATTTCTTGATTGAAGGAACCCTTATGGGGCTAGTAAGAAACATGGCACTAGGGAAGTTCCCAGGAATCTAAAAGAATAATCCCAGCTACAACCCTAAACTATAGTGGAGAGGGTGTTAGAGCTGGCCTTGCCCTGTAATCAGATCGATGACTGCTGTAATTGTCATCATAGAACTTTCATCTAGCAACTTATGAAGGCAGATGCAGAGATTCACAGCTAGCAATAGGTTGAGCTCACAGACTCCAGTAGAATAGAGGAAGGAGGGATACTGTGAGCCAAGGGGTCAACAACATCACAGAGTACCCACAGAAACAACAAATGTGAGCTAGTATGAGCTCAATTGACTCCAGACTGAGAGCTGGGGAACCTGCATAGGCCTAAACTATGACCTCTAAATGTGGGTGACAGTTGTGTGACTGGGGAAGTCTGTGGGGTCACTGACGATGGGAATAGGATTTATTCCTAATGCTTGAACTGGCATTTTGGAGCCCGTTTTCTTTGAGGATATCTTGTTAAGCCTAGATATAGAGGGGAGGGCCTTGGTCCTGCCTCAAAGTTATGTGCCAGACTGTGTAGACTCCACATAGGTAGCCTTGTACTCTCTGAGTACTGGATTGGGGGTGGGGTGGATGGAAAGTGGTAGGAGTGGGAGGAGGACAGGGAGTGGAAACTGGGATTGATATGGAAAAAGAAAAAAGGTGTTTTAAAAAATAAATAAAAAGAGAAAAGGATCCACTAAAATCAGGAATGAGACAAGGCTGTCCACTCTCTCCATATCTCTTTGATATAGTGCTTGAAGTTTTAGCAATAGCTATAATACAACATAAGAAGATAAAGGGGAATCGAATTGGAAAGGAAGAAGTCAAACTTTTGTTATTTGCAGATGATATGATAGTGTATATAAATGATCCCAAAAACTCTACCAAAGAACTTCTACAACTGATAAATACCTTCAGTGAAGTGGCAGGATACAAGATCAAATCAAAAAAAAAATCAGTAACCCTCCTATACACAAAGAGTAAAGGAACAGAGAGAAATCAGAGAAACATCACCTTTCACGATAGCCACAAATAGCAAAAGGTACCTTGGAGTAATGTAGCATGAGGGTCCTGCTTGTTGGGGTTACTGTCCCGCTCGGTACCCCGCAGCCAGCAAGCACCAAAGAAAATCACACAGAGAGTCTACATTAGGTTATTAACTGATTGGCCCATTAGCTCAGTCTTCCTACCAGCTCCCATAACTTATATTAACCCATATTTTTATCTATGTCAGCCACATGGCTGGTACCTTTTCTCAGTTAGGACAGAGACACATCCTGCTTCCTTGGTGGTCTGCATAAGAATGCCAAGGGAGCTTCCTGCTTCCCAGACATTCTCCTCACCCTGCCTCTACTTCCTGTCTTATTGACCCACCTATATTTCCTACCTGGCCAATCAGCATTTATTTAAAACATGATTGACAAAATACAGACAATTCTCCTGCACCACTTCCTCCTCTCTTTTGAAAAAACAAAAGAAAATATCCATAGTCCATTTTTGGGGAATGTGGGCATAGTATTTCAGGCTACTTATGGCTGGTTGGGGGCACTGATAATCTTTAAGGGGACCTAAAGAAAATTTAGAGATAGGATCAAGTCCTGACTGGAGTATCCTGTGAGACTTGATCATCTCAGGCAGCATCTTGAATCTGTTCTGGATGTAGAACTCAAGACATCTGGGTCATCTGTTCCTACCGGAGATTTTTCAAGTGGTCTTCCTTGATGAAACCTGAGTTTTCTTAACTCAGAATGAATCCACAGCATCTCATCTCCGGTGGAAACAAAAGGAAAATCTCTTCTCCAAAGTAACCTATCTTTTGACTTCAATTTTGAAGTCAAGGTATTTTCAAAATACCTTCCTTGGTAACCCAAGGAAGCAGCATTTACCAACAAAAGTCTTTTAGCAGCTCTTGTTCCTTCCTCAGCATTCAAACAATTTAAAGAGAGCATAATAGCATACAGTATCAAGATGCTCTGTGTATTTTCCATCTTATGTGGCTTTATTCTTTTTTTTAATTTTTACTTTTAACATTTTGCTTTTGGAGACAGGGTCTCTGTGTATCTTTGTCCTGGAATTCACTCTCTGTAGACCAGGTTGTCCTTGAACTAACAGAGATCTGCCTATCTCTGCTGCCCCAGTGCTGGGATTAGAGATGTGTGCTGCCACACCTTGAAGTCAACAGTGATCAATCTGCCTCTACCTCCCAGAGGATTAAAGGTGTGTACCACCACACCCAATTTCTCTCTCTTTCTCTCTCTCTCTCTCTCTTTCTTTTGAGGACTTTAACCTTTAGCCTGCATATATTTTTAACACATAATAAACCATTTAGAGGTTTTATTTTTCTTTGAATCTCTCCTTACTGTATATCTCTCTTTTTCTGACTACATGGGTCTTTAATTTACCAAGCAATATTTAGGACTAAAGCCATGGCTTTGATGGCTAGATCCTGTCCATTCCTTAGCTTTGTGCGATTCCAGCCTCATGGCAGAGGTACTGGCTGTCGCCATGTTAATCACCACAACTCTATGGCTTTCAAGGTCTCTGCCAGCAAGCAAGCTGCAGCATTTTGCTCACAAACCATGTTCAAATATTTCCTGGCTGGACCGCCTGCCTGAAAGAGTCAGAGTTTGCCCTGGCAGGATGGCCCAGAAAGCCAGCATTTTAATGTGGTGCAGTTTTTTTTTTTCTTTTTTGGCTACAACTAAAAACCAAAAAGCATGCAGTCGGCTTTTTATCAATACCATTTAAGTGTTTCTTGGCAGGACCTCTTAAAGAGCTGCAGGGTTTTGCAGCTAAAGCTGAGTCAGGAAACCTCTCTTAGATGAGAATGCTTGCTTGCCTCTAGCAAGCAGAGCAGACCCGAGGAATTGTTGCTACCAATAAAACATATTTTACTCTATTCTTTCCCAAGATTCTCAGGCTTTCTGTGGATGCAGTTATCCACAGGGGTGCCATTCTGTAACATGAGGGGCCTGATCATTGGGGTTTCTGTCCTGCCCAGTACCCCACAACTGGCAAGCCCCAAAGAAAATCACACAGAGAGTCTAAATTAGGGTATTAACTGATTGGCCCATTAGCTCAGTCTTCCTGCCAGCTCCTATAACTTATATTAACCCATATTTTTATCTATGTCAGCCACATGGCCGGTACCTTTTCTCAGCTGGGACAGGGACACATCCTGCTTCCTTGGTGGTCTGCATAGGAATGCCAAGGGAGCTTCCTGCTTCCCAGACATTCTCCTCGCCCTGCCTCTACTTCCTGTCTAGTTGACCCCCCTATATTTCCTACCTGGCCAATCAGCATTTATTTAAAACATGATTGACAGACTACAGATAATTCTCCTACACCAGGATAACACTAAACAAGGAAGTAAAAGAGCTACTTCAGAAAAACTTTAAGTCCTTGAAGAAAGAAATCAAAGAGTATACCAGAGAATGGAAGGATCTCCCACGCTCCTGGATCAGGAGGATCAATATAGTAAAAATGGCAATTATAACAAAGGCAATCTATAGATTCAATGCAATCCCCATCAAAATACCTACAAAATTCTTCACAGACCTTGAGAGAATAATAACTAACTTAATATGGAAAAACAAAAAGCCCAGGATAGCCAAAACAATCCTATACAACAAAGGCACTTCCAGAGGCATTACCATAGAGTAATGCTAACAGCTTGGTATTGAAATAAAAACAGAGACGTTGACCAATGGAATCGAATCGAGGACCAGGATATGAGTCTACAAACGTATGAACACCTCATTTTTGATAAAGAAGCTAAAAGTATACAATGGAAGAATGAAAGCATCTTGAATAAGTGGTGCTGGCATAACTGGATGTCAACCTGTAGGAGAATGAAAATTGATCCTTATCTATCACCATGCACAAAACTCAAGTCCAAATGGATTAAAGACCTCAATATAAATCTGACCACACTGAACCTGATAGAAGAGAAAGTAGGAAGTAGCCTCCAATACATGGGCACAGGCGATCACTTCCTATGTATAACCTCAGTGGCAGAGACAATAAAAGCAACAATGAATAAAGGGGACCTCTTGAAACTGAGAAGCTTCTGTAAAGCAAAGGACACAGTCATTAAGACAAAAAGGCATCCTACTGAATGAGAGAAGATCTTAACTAACCCTACATCAGACAAAGGCCTGATCTCCAAAATATACAAAGAACTCAACAAACTAGACATAAAAGTTCTAAATTATCCAATTGAAAAATGGGGTAATGATCTGAACAGAGAATTCTCAACAGAAGTTCGAATGACCAAAAGATACTTAAGGTCATATTCAACTTCCTTAGTGATCAGGGAAATGCAAATCAAAACAGCTTTGAGATACCATCTTACACCTGACTAAAATCAAAAACACCAATGATAATCTATGCTGGAGAGGATGTGGAGTAAGGGGAACACTCCTACATTGCTGGTGGGAATGCAAACTTGTGCAACCACTTTGGAAATCAGTGTGGCGGTTTCTTAGGAAAATGGGAATCAACCTACTTCAGGATCCAGCGATACCACTCTTGGGAATATACCCAAGAGATGCCCAACCGTACTACAAAAGCATTAGTGCAACTATGGTCTTAGCAGCATTATTTGTAATAGCCAGAACCTGGAAACAAACTAGGTGCCCCTCAATGGAAGAATGGATCCAGAAAGTGTGGAATATATACACATTAGAATACTACTCAGCGGTAAAAAACAATGACATCTTGAATTTTGCATGCAAATGGATGGAAATAGAAAACACTGTTCTTAGTGAGATATCCCAAGCCCAAAAAGATGAGTGGTATGTACTCACTCATTAGTTGACCCTAGCCATAAACAAAGGACATTAAGCTTATAACTCACAAGCTTAGAGCAGCCAAATAGCAAGGTGAACCCAAAGAAAAACTTACATAGATCCTCCTGGAAATTGGAAGTAAACAAGATTTCTTAAAGTTATATTTAAAGTCGTTTTCTTCTGCTTCTTCTGGGTTAGTATGATCAAGTCTTTCTATTGTATAACCACTGAGTTCTGGAGGTGCCATGTTGCTTTTTAGGTTTTGGATGAATTCTTGCATTGGTGCCTACCCATCTCCTCCTTCAAATGAGGCTGGCAGTGTTTTTCAATTTTGATCCATTTTTTGCAGTGGCTGTCTGATTATTGGGGAAATTTTATTGGTCTGCTCTGTAATGTGAATGTCTGTGTCTCAGGAAGCCTCTGAGTTCTCTCTAAGCCTGCTCTCTTGGTTTTCTCTCCTAGTTCGCTCTCTTGGTCCTCTCTCTTGGTCTCCTCAATATTGTAGCAAGCTCTTGATCCCCTCAGTATTATAGCAAGCTCATTGTCCCATCAGTATTGTAGTAAGCACCCAGATCCTCTCAGTATTGGAGCAAGCTTTGTTTAAGAGTTCCAATGAGGTTGCAGGAGGACAGGCGAGTTTGGGGAATGGGTGCGGCTAGTAACTTAAGAGGATCTGGTGGAAGTGGTTCGGTTTTGTGGGAGCCTACCTGCAGGAAATTCTCTTGCTGGTTGTTTATAAAAGCTGAAGGGGTTGTGAGAGGGGCTCGGGGTTTTCCCAAACTAAATTCTCTAGTAACTGTTGAATCGACGTTTCCATCAACATAGTATGATTAGCCACTCTTCTCCACATGTCCTCCCCAGCACTCAAAGTTTTATAATAATTTGGATTCACTGTCATGCTTTGTTTACTTTATCACTCCAAATCACTAAACCCTTGTTTTTTTCTTTGACTGATTTCTTCTTTATGTTTTTCTTTCTTGTCTCTTTTTTCTTGACCTTGTGTCAGATTATACAGTTTTCTTCTTCCCTCCATTTATATAGCAGGCAAGTGCCACTAGATTTAGTATCCATGATAATTAACAAACACAACACTTCAAAGGGTATTCATTGATTATTTTTTAATTGCATATGTTTTGCCTCTCTATTTAATGGTTGGATTATTTATATTGATTTTTCCTATGGTCTTAAAATATTAATAATTATTTTTATTATAATAATTGTAATAAAGGAATAATCTGAAAACTTATTTGGTACTCTTTACTGTGCCCCTTTCAATATCTAATTCGTATTCCTCAGATGAGTTTGGTATTGTCAGTTTTTTAAAAGAGAAATTTTTAAGTCAAAACCAAAATTAAGCAAGCATCTGTCAACAATTACGTAATTACTTCTGAGGCCACAGTGAAAAGAAAAAGGAAAAGATGACAGAAAATCAACTTTGTGTGCATTTTAATATACTTACCGATTTGTATTTTCAGAAAAGCAATTGGGGGGGATTTTAATCTTAATGGGAGATGGGGAACTCTGACTATAGCATTTAAAATATATTAATAGTCCTTGTTTGTGATTAAAAACAATGAATGACCCCAAACCCTACCTACCATAACAATCTTATTGGTTCATAGTCATCCTGTAGCTGTGTGCACTCACAAACACATGCACAACACACACACACACACACACACACACACACACACTCAAACTGAGTTTAAATAAACATCTCAAATTATGTTTGGTAATAATGCAAAAGTAGACACTGTTCTAACAACCAAAGGTTAAATCCATATTTATCATTTGGTGATATGGAAATATAGAAGATGGGGTGGAAGACACAGGAGAGGTATTAGAGAGGAGCATGGAGAGGAAACTGTGGTTGGAATGTAATATATGAGAGAATAAATTAATTAAAAACTAAAAACAAAATAATGACCATACAAAAACCTTGATAAATTAAGCAAAATGATAATACATTGAGTAATCCCACTAAAATTATAAAAATTGTATATTAGTATTTTCAATGTTAGTTATTATTTTATTCAATATTTTAATAAAAAATAAAGTTACAACAAACTCTTTTCCACAATTTTTAGTTTCTTTGACTTTTGTGGCTTTTTTTTTGGTTTTCTTTTTTTCTTTTTATTTAGAAATGTTTATTTTCCTATATAATACATTCTGATGACAGTTTCTCCTCTTTTTGCTCCTCCCACACTTGCCATTCTCCTTCATTGGGAATTCATTCTCTTTCTAACTCTCATTATAAAAGGTAACAAAATATGACAAAATTTATCATACGATGAAGCAAAAACCGTCATACAAAAGTTGGACAACACACTTAACAGAAGGAAAAGATCTAAAAGGGAGCACAAGGATCAGAAATTTACTCATAAGTACATTTAGGAGTCCCATAAAAAACACTAAGCTAATAACTATGATTTATAATATATATGCAGAGGTCTTTTGCTTGTTGCTTCAGTCCTGGTGATTTCCTGTATGCTTTGCTTAGCTGATTAAGAGGGCCTTGTTCTGGTATCCTCCAGCCCGTAGGTTACATTGTTTTTGCCTCCTCTCCAACAGTGTTTCTTGACCTTTAAGGAGGGAGCTGATGAAGACATCCCATTTCGTGCTATGCACTCCAAGGACTCTGTGTCTGCATAATGTCTGGCTGTGGAGCCTCCATACCTTTTATTTCTTTGTCAAATTTAGATTTTAAAAGTAATTTATAGTATGGTAAAAATAATACAAAATGGGTAGAGTTAAAAATAATTAGGAGTAAAGTATGTGTTTTTTATATGTATTTTCTCCAGAATCAATTTTATATGCTAATCTTTCTCCCTAAATGTGATTAATAGGGAACTTCAAATCAGAGATGACATTAGAATTAAAATTTTATGTATTTTAGTGCTCACAGATACCTAACTATTATTTTAAATACAATATACATTCTTTTATCATTGTCTATTGTCAATTAAATATAAAATATAATGTTAAGTTCCTGTAAAAATGGTGGAAATGAATAATACCTTAATGATCTATTGTTTTTGTTATTAGGAAATATGTGATTTAGTTTCACATTTGAGATCTAGAAAATATTATTATAAATTGGTGATTAACCTTAGTCTGCATTCAAACTCTGAGATTAAGTTCTAAATATATTAGTTGAGGTTCACTCCTATTCCCTAGCTATTTTGTCAAATATGGAAGGGACATTCTATTGATGAAAGAGCAATTGCTTGATCTTTATTGCACGTGAAAGGTCAAAGCAATTTTATATCTGTTTCTATGAAATATTTAACTTCAAAGAAATCTTTTGATCAATATTTTATCAGAAGTGATTTATTCCTTAAATTTTTTTTTTAAATTTTGCCCTTTCAAGTTTAAGTGGTTAAAAAAAAAACACATTTTGCATCTTCTCCTGAAATAGCAAAATGTCAGGGGAGGAAAGTGCATGTCAACACAGTCCTAAAAGCTGTTCAGTTTACACACTTCAGAAAACCATCTCAGTTTACATGTGCTGATAAACTTAGATTTGAGCAGGTAAGATTTTATTTCTTAAAGTGAAAAACCTATATCTATAAGTTAATTACAGGTGTTTTGCTAAATTTTTGGTTGCTAACAACTTGACTTTGAAAATAAATAATTGATGTAACAAAGTATATTAAAATGCATTGAGTTTCGATGCCCAGCCGAAGGTTTCACCACTGACACTGTTCTAAGCTGATGATTGCAGTTTCTTCCTATACAAGGCTCAGTATAGTTACAGATTAAGTATATTAATTATTCAAAACTATAAATAATATGACTAAAAGAAGGTGATGAAAACTAACAAATACATAATTGCTGTTTGGCCCATTAGTTCTAGCTTCTTATTAGCTAACTCTTACATCTTAATTTAACCCATCTCCATTAATCTGTGCATCACCACCAGGTCGTGGCCTACCAGCAAAGTTTCAGCGTGTCTCTAGAGGCATCTCCATGGCTTCTAACTCTGCCTCCTTTCTCCCAGCATTCAGTTACGTTTTCCATGCCTACCTAAGTTCTGCCCGGTCAACAGGCTGACGCAGTTTCTTTATTCACCAATGGTATTCACAGCATATAGAGGAGAATTCCAGATCAGGGTATATAATCTACAATACATGCTCAGGTTGATGTTTTGAAACAAATGAAAATAAAATGTCATTCCCTTAGTCATTGTAATAAATTTTTGAAATTATACTTTAGAATATAATGTATATTTTGAAACAGCTACATTTTGAAAGGAAGACTTAAGAGTTTGAGAATGCAACATAACTTTGTGATTAATAAATGTAGTAAAATTAATGATGAATTTCAGGTCTGAGGCAGAGCTCAATGCAGGATACTTGATTAATATGTATGAGGCCCTGATTTTGATCCCAGGCAGGACAAAAAAGTTATTAATAAGTGATGAGAAATACAATAAAGAAAGCATACAAAATATATAAAATGTAATGTCAACTAGCATATAGATTAAAAGCCTGATCATTATATTCTTTAAGATGCTTTACAATGGGACCTATGATAAATGAAATAGTGTCTGCAATGTGGCTCAGGCATGAAAAAGACAAAGTCTACTGAGCACACAGATCTTACTGAAATATACCCAAGTGTGCATATAAATTGATTGCCCCACATGGATTATTCTTTTCAAAAAAGGACTTTTTAGCGCGCTGGTACCTTTGAAAGAAGTAGTCTTTGTTGAAAATGTTCAAGAACAATTATAATGTTACGAAGAAATAGCTGACTTTTTAAAAATATTTTAACTTTTTAAAGATAATCTAAAGACACCCATATGCGTTGATGTTTCATACAGGGATTAAGTTAAATGTTACATTTTGGATTATTTGATGAGAGTACATTTGAATTCTCCCCTTCTTTTTGTATGCCTACCCTCTGCCTCTAATCTGCAGTTATTAGCCTATCTGTAATCAGTGTGGGGGATGGAAATAGAATCTAAAAAAGACCTAGTGACTTAGCATTATATCCATTAACAATGTATCTCTCAACATTCATCTGAGAAGCTTCCATTTTAGCAAATGGAGATTCATACAGAGACTTAAAATTTGCTAAGATACAGAAAATTAAAAAAGTATAGAATGTTTAATTATAAATAGAATATATACAAAAAATCCTTGTCTTAAGGATAGGGGGTTATTTTGGAAGAGAGAACAGGAACTGGGTGAGCCTGGGTTGGTGGATAACTGTAAGGAAACAGTATCCTTTGGATGCAGCAGGCCAGCTGTACATATGAGCTCACTCTGCTTGTGACAACAGGCATAAAGCCAGTACAAGCACATGTCAGCATGGAGAATGTAATGAATTTTGAGTACACAATCCCTCCTCTATGTATGGAGTAATTGGCATTTGTTAGCTTATGGGAAAGAAGGGTTAATGCTATGTAAGTGTAGACTTATTTTTTAGGTTACTACTTCCCAACGGAAGATTATACTTCCAAGAATATTTGAACAGGACAACTTGAATTTGGATGAAGGAAAGGGAAGAAAGAATGTTGCAATATCATGTATAATCTCAAAATTTTAAAAATGAAAAAAATGACATAAACTCCAATAGATAGAGAAGAGGGTACATCTGGGATGATATCAGAAAGGATATGATCATATTATGTCATTCAAAACCATTTTAGTAACTTATTTTATTTTGAGATTACCATATAATTACAAGATTCCCCATCCCTTTCCCCTGTGAAACTTGCCATTTATTTTCATTGCTGTCTTTCAAAATCATTGACTACATTTTTTTTAGTTCTTGCTATTTGCTTATTTTTAACTTGAAATTCAAAAAAAACTAATAAAATACCTAAAATAATAGAAGTAAATAAATTTAATTATATAAAATGATAAAAATAAAATACATGTATAACATAAATACTAAACTTTTTAGATCTATGTATTAAGCATAATAAAAGATTACTTCAGAAAATTTAAAATTAAAAATCAGATTAATATTACCTTAAGAGTAAGACTTTATTAATCAATTTAGAAATAGCATCAATGTTTGGTATTTACACAGCCTATTACACCACACTACTTCTTTTGTTAAGATATCAGTCAAGCAACAAAAGCATAAAACTAAGTCATTTCCTCCAAAAAATGAACAGCACAAACCACAATTTCCATTTCTGTATTTTGATTATCAAGTCCATTTACTATTATACATGTATCAATATAATTTGCCTTATATATTTACTATTTCTTACTGTTTTGTTTGCATCTATGCCTGTCTCCCACTTTTGTGTCTTGTGTCCCCATAGGAAAGAGAGGACTTCAGAGACTCTGGGACCAAAGTTACAAATGTTTGTGAAACACAAATGTGGGCACTGAGATTCAAACACAGATGGTGTAGAAGAGAAGTCAGTGCTCCTAACTGCTGATATATCTTCCCCGTTTCTTAAATAATTTTCTTGATAATATTTAATCCGACCACAATGAACCTGATAGAAGAGAAAGTGGGAAATAGACTGCAATACATGGGCACAGGAGACCAGTTCCTATGTAAAACCCCAGTGGCACAGAAAATAAAACAACAATAAATAAATGGGACCTCCTGAAACTGAGAAGTTTCTGTAAAGCAAAGGACACAGTCAGTAAGAGAAAAAGGCATCCTACTGAATGGGAGAAGATCTTCACTAACCCCACATCAGGCAAAGGCCTGATCTCCAGGATATACAAAGAACTCAAGAAACTGGACATAAGAATTCTAAATTCCCCAATTAAAAATGGGGTAATGATCTGAACAGAGAATTCTCAACAGAAGTTCGAATGACCAAAAGATACTTAAGGTCATATTCAACTTC
>JAQHUG010000632.1:111426-125298 GCA_028555095.1 Dicrostonyx torquatus
TTGACATCCAGTTATGCCAGCACCATTTGTTAAAGATGCTTTCATTCTTCCATTGTATACTTTTAGCTTCTTTGTCAAATATTAGGTGTTCATAGTTTTGTGAACCAATATCTGGATCTTTGATTCGATTCCATTGGTCAGTGTCTCTGTGTTTATGCCAATACCAAGCTTGATATTAGATAAAATGTTGGTGAGTTTTTTCTTATGAAAGAGTATTCTCCTACTCTTAGTGCTCCCTGGTAGCTTGAGTTTCTCAGAGCTGATGGCTTGTGGTTCCTTCACTACCCATTCAGAATGTTTGTTCATGATTTTTTGTTTTGTTTTGTTTTTGTTTTTTGTTCAGTTTATATTTAGTCAGTTGAGTTGACCTTACGGATATAGCTTCTGTCACTGATAGGACAAACTTTTTCTTTGACTTGTGTACCTACTGAGAAATGATGACTATTTTATTTTATCCTTAACATGAAAAAGAATTGTAACTCTCAGATAAATTATTTAATCAGTAGGACATAGGCATAAAGCTCACTGTGAGTTCTGACCTTTCTTCACTTTTTTATTTATAATTTTTATCTAAAGTTTATTTTTATTTATTTATTTATTTATTTATTTATTTATTTATTTTTGGTTTTTCGAGACAGGGTTTCTCTGTGGCTTTGGAGCCTGTCCTGTAACTAGCTCTTGTAGACCAGGTTGGTCTCGAACTCACAAAGATCTGCCTGCCTCTTATCTAAAGGTTTTTATACAAATATTCTGATCATGTTTTTCCTTCATCTAAATCCTGCCTGATCCTGTCATCTCCCCACTCACCAATATCCACAATCTTTCCTTCTCTCCTCCTGAATTAGCAGTAACAGTCTATCATGGCATCCATGTTACTTACTAAATTTAGATTTACTTTTGAATAAATAGTTCACTCTATCTATGACTTTTCTTTCTACAAACACACACACACACAGACAAAGACACAGATACAAAAAGAAACAGAGAGAAACAAATTAATTGGAGGGATGAAATGCTATGAATAAGAACCATTAAGAACAGAGTGACAAAATCTATAATTTTGATATACAACTCCACCCTTATTAGAATTTCAGAATATCACTCTTAGGATTTAGAAATGCTTTAACATGATGAAAAAATAAATCTGTGAAGGGTTCCAGAAGGACAAATTCAGAAACAGTATTTACATATTGCTGAAATATTTCAGAGTTTATGGCAGAAAGCTCATACTTCATGAAAAGGTTGAGTTTGTTATAAAGTCATTTTTTGAGACTTTAAATTACAAATGAACAAACGTATTTGTGGTTTAATGATACAGGATACATTTTCTTTATATGTTTTATTTATTATATGTTAATTATTTTTTAATATTATTTAAACATTTAAATTTTGTTTCCTTCAAGAAATGCAATCTAATCAAGAAAACCATAAAGGTAAACCAATCATGCTATCTGCTTATCTGTATTCCAATTTTATTATTTTCATGCTGAATCAAAATGACTGTTAAATGCTAGATTTTTTATCAAGGCTCCAAATTTACAAAACAATATTTAACACAATAGTAAATTAAGGGTTTACAACTGTTTTTTGTTTGAAGCTTATTTGCAAAGTTGGAAATTGTACCCTATTCTTTCCACACTGTACCCAAAAATGAATGGACAACAGTCTATAATAATTAATCTCAATTGTCAACTGGGAAGTTATAGAATCATCAGGAGGATGGGTCTCCGGGCACAAATATGGGAAATTATATTGGTAGATTAAGTACAGAAGACATGTCTATTGTAAATGGCATCCTTCTCTTTGCTGGAACCTGGTTCATACCAAAAAGAAGAAGAAAAACAAACTGAGTAAAAGGGCCCAGTGTTTTCTGCTATTTGACTATGGGTGAAATATGGCCATACACCACTAATCATTATGGGCTGTACCCTGGATATGAGAATCAACAAAACTCTTTCTCTCTTAAGTTGATTTTGTCAAAATAGTTTCCCAAAGTAAAAGAAACTAACTGAGATACAGAATAAGTCATTGCAACGGTATATACATAGACTAAATGGATGGTGTAGTATTCTCCAAGTGAGGATGCACAAAGAAGTAATGTTCATTTGAATCCCTTTTTTGTCAGATAAAGTAGTTTTATATTGTAAGAAGAAAATAAAACATTTACAGCCATTTTACACCCTCCTCATAAACACACCTTTACTTATGCATATACAAAATACACCAGGACATCCCAATTTTGAGAAGAAGAATCAAGTAATTTTTTTCAGGAGATTTCTATTTACTAAACCCTGAATGCTCTGAACATGTTATGTTAGATAAAAAATAAGAAGTAAAGCTTTCTGTCGAACTCAGGCTACTAATCAGTTTGAGGTAGAAAACAGATCCTGGGTTATCTAGACCATTTCAACAAACTACAACGATTTTCATGGATGGTGCAAGAAGGCACAGAGGAAACCAGACATACAATGTGGGAAAGGCTGACTAGCATTTCTTGAATTTATAACGAAGCAGTGGGGCCATTTAGCAAATAGATTACCAGCAGAAGCTGAATTTGGTGAAGATAAGACCTTGTAAATTGAAGCTCCTTAGAAATTCAGCCCTGTAAACCTCTTGATTTTAGTCCAGTTAGAACTCACTTGAACCTTTTACCTTGATGAATGTAATATGATGAAATTGTATTGGCCTAAGATACTGTTTACAGCTGTTTTGTGCAAAACTATCTTAGTACAAAAGAAATATAATCAAATTCAAAATCTTATTATTATTGGATTTTTCTCTTTTGTGCAGGCAAAAAATTTGTCTATTCATGTTTTTTTTTTCTACTTACAAGTTCATATCTCGGGCTTATTCTAATCAGCAGTATATACTTCTATATGTTATTTCATGTAAACTGTCTTTCTCTTAATTTATGTGCATAGATAAATAATAAATATGATAAATCCATGGTTTCTTTGAACTATACATTATTATACCAAATCACTTCTCTTAGCTCCTTGATTTTGACCCTGGCACTGTGTGCTGACATAGATTTCATGAGGCTTTTTAAAGCAACTTTATGGTCAGAATGTCTTGAGTAATAATATTATGAGAAATATGGATATTAATTTTACATAATTTAGTAAAAAATATGATTTCTCTAAGAAGTGCATTTTTCAAGGAATAAAAATAACGATTAAAGAACTTCAGCATTTATGCAAATCTAAATAGGTAGAAAATGGGAAATGTGTTATGATCAAGCTGTTTGGAAGACAGAAGAAAAGATATTTTGTGTGTGTGTGTGTGTGTGTGTATGTCTTTGAAATTAGAAATCAAAAGGAATAAAAGTAGTAGTTGAAAATTTTATTTACTCTTGTTCTTCCCAAATGTAGCCATGCTAGATCTTTATATATAGGTGATTTTTTAAGGTTTCTTATACGTGTGTATGTTAGACACACACACACACACACACACAGACACACACACACACACACAGAGAGAGAGAGAGAGAGAGAGAGAGAGAGAGAGAGAGAGAGAGAGAGCTCATGAGTGCATGTCATAATGTCATTGTAAGTGCCAGAAACTCCAGGAAATGTCTGTTATGAGCTGTCTTATATCTGTACTGGGAACTGAACTGTGGTCTTCTGCAAGAGCAGTAACATCTCTTGACTGAGGAGCCAGCTCTCCAGAACCAACATTTAAAAATCAAATGTTGTATTATAAGGTTGGAATATTTTGGGCACATTTTTCCAAAGAGGGGATAAAAGTACTTCAAGTGGTCTTGTTAGTTAGGCTCTTTTTTCTTTTTTTTTTTTAAAGATGACTATTATGTACTAAGCTGTGCTGTAGACAAATGCATTTACAGAAGGCTTGATCCCAGGTATGACAGTATTGAAGACATCGCTTATAGTCTGATATTAAATATAAATAAAGCCATGGGTAAGGAGCCAATCTACTAGAAAGACCACAAGAGCTCAAATGGGTAAGAACTTGTTTTCAAGATAGAAAAAAATTCAGAGAGTGGCTACAATTGAATTGATATTTGAGAACACTTTTTCAGTTTTGAAAAAAATATATTTATGTTTTTGAGATACAAAGCAGGATATTTGATGAAGAAATCATGAAGATCTAAATAAATGAAGACTTAGTAGACATGTATCAGCATACTAAAATTGCCAAGTGTGATAGAAACAGCTACTTTAATATAGGTTAATGGATTATGCCAACTATATCTGAATATTATACATTAATATTTTGTATTCTTATCTCTCACATTTTCACTAGAAGCATCTACGTTATTATTATAGAAAAATTTTACTCCGTGTTCCACTGTTGAGAATCATTTTGTGATAGTTCTGTACCACTAAAGAATGCAGATCCTAAATTCAGAGTAATATATAGGAGAGTGATAATGTGCTCTTAAAACAGCAGCTTTATGTTTTAGGTCAAGATTCACCATTATAAAATTTGTGAGTCTCAAGAAACATTAAAACTTTCTACTTATAAGGATATGTGCTGTTGTTTAAATACCAATTGGTTGGCTTCCGTATATCAGATGATATCCAAATCTAAAATTAAATAATGAACATATATCCTCGAACATTTCTATTTAGGAATCCTTAACGTTTCTGCCAATATTACAGTCTGTTCTGTTTTTCTATTCAGTTCCCATAGTTAAGTTTTAGTTAAGTATAGATAGACATTTCAGAGCATATGGCATTTCAACAAGCTGAATGTCACAATTAACTAATCTTTAAAAGAGGAAATCTATTTGATATGAGTTCATTAAATAGTATAATAGTTAATGTGTTCCAATTTTGGATATAACAACTTAGTCTTACTGAATATGTTTGACGTTAGTATTCTGAGTCCTAGGTAGAATTTCTTTTGTTTTTTGTTATGTCCAGCAACAGAACTTAGGAAGTATTTCCTCATGTCAAGGTCTGTGTGGGTATGGTACAGGATTTAGAACAGTTCTTTCCATATGTTCAGCATTCAGGCACTTACACTCCTTGCTTATAGTTTTCATTCCTCTTAATGTCAAATCTCAGTCTGAGGTCTTCAGATTTCTATACAGAGGACTCCTTCTGAAGTAGAATGTAGAAAGAGAAACTTTTAATATACATTGAACTTCTTTAACTAGGACCCTACCTTTACTACTCTTTTTATTTCTCCTTCGCTGAGGTCATTGCTCTTCTGAAACAATAACAAGCCTCCTATGTCTGTTAATCCACCACAATAACTATTGATGTGCTTTTCCAGGAGAAAAACAATGGCAAAATCACTGTCTTCCCCAGCTTTAAAAATTACTACTCTATCTCCATCACTCACTTTTTGATTAATTCTTTTCTTTGTTTAGGTGTTTTATCTGATTGCTCTGACACAGGATCGCTAATTTTATGCTTCTCTCACCTCCTCCTTTTCCCTCAGTCTGGCTCAGACAAGATCTTTAAAGCCCAATGTGATGGAATGAGTTTATAAAATGTATAACCGCATTGTCTTATTTAAGCAATATATATGTGTGTGTGTGTGTAAATATGCTTGTATACAAGGATGGATATATATATATATATATATATATATATATATATATCACACTTAAGTTATGGAACCACTCAAATGATATTATGTCTCTATGATAAGAATTTATGCATTTAAAATAATAGAAGAATACATGGTAAATTTATTCTAAATCTTAGAAAATAAATACCTTTTTAAACATCACAAAATAGAAAAGATCAAAATTTGAAATTATCTAATAAATAGTAAACATTCAAACAACATTCCTCTGTAGAAAAGTTAAAATGTCCTGCCTGCATCTTATAATTTGAAGGTATACAGTGGTGTCCACCATTTGTAAGTGTAGTATAATTTTATAGAATGGAAGGGATAATATAATTCTCTAAACTATTCATGGAATCTTTGTTTTGATTGTTTTCTCTTTGCAAAGAGTTTTGTCTTCCTTCCACAAGTAGATATTCCCTTTTTGTCTGTAGTGTCTTCCGTGGCTACACTGTTCCAGACATTGTTTTTAAAATGCTTTTCTTGTTGAGTAGTTATTTATTTATTTAGCCAAATTGGAGGCAAGAAGACTAGAATCCATAGACTTCAGGTGGTATGAAAATCTGAAACCTAGCTCAATTTCATAGATTGTAGTCTGGTGAAAATCTTTCCAAGGGATCAGGACTGTATTTAAGCAGGTTTGACTCTGGCTATTTTTTCTATTTTTCCTGCACCACTTTTTGGGATGTGTTCTCTGAATCTCCCTTTAGAATTTGTTGAGAGATCTGGAGGAAGAACCTGAAATTGTGTGGGGAATCCCCAAAAAACAACTTCCAAAGGTTTTTCAGTCTCATGTCTGTACTCTACTTTCAGCATTTATTAGATGTACTGTTTGAAAACTCTTGCCAGCTTATGGCATATGGTGACTTTTGCTCCTCGCAAGCATATTTTAGTTATGATTGCTTAGGCATTCTCAACTCTCTAGTGTTCGTACTATTGATTTGCCTTGAATCTTAATTTCACATGAATCCTATAAACCATGTTATAGTTGATTTTTCAGGTAGCCACTACTAATACCAAGAAAAAATAAAGAAGGTAGCTAGTCTATTTGCTTTTAAATCAAAATGAAGTAAAACTTTGCAAGTAACAATTTATACTAAACTTAGAATTTGTTCTTAAAATCTAAATAGGGCTGAATCTATGCAATGCAATTATTTCTATATTAAACTGAAAATATTCCCTTAAATGAAGTGAAGGCTCAGTGGTTAAAGTACTTGTGTCTCCATCATTAGAGACTGAGGCAAGTTGCCTAGAAACTTATAAAGTCAGACAGGGTAATCGAAATCTGTAACCCCATGGTGGAAACTGGTGACAGCACACTCCCATGAGGTTGCTGGCTAAGCATGCATAACTCAAGCAGTGAATTTCAGATTGAGAGAAAATCTATCTCAAAAATAAGTAAATTAGTAAAATAAGGAGGAAAGTCATAAAGACAACCATTATTGACCTATGGTCTTATTTTCCCCCACAAGTGAGCACAATTCACCTACACTCATATAATAAGCTCACACAAAACCCCCATACACAGTTACAAACATGCACACAGACATACACACAAACAACACACACACACAGAGTTGAGAGAGGAGAGAGAGAGAGAGAGAGAGAGAGAGAGAGAGAGAGAGATAGATGAGCTATGTAAGAGAGCCAGCGAGATCTTATTTCTTATTCCTAACCCATAGTCTATCATATACTTGGAATATATTAGTTTTTAATTTTATTTTGCACATAATTAAAAATTGAAAAGTTTAATCTTTTCCTTCTTACTGTTGCTACACATTGATGCATTCCAACAGTTTGTAGAGTAAGGTCTGAGATCTCTTAAATTAACAAACTGTCCTTCATAATGCTGTCACATGAAGAGATTCCTGATGTTGGATCACGACACATATTCCTTCTCAGTTTATTATCCCTACATTCACTGCTGTGATTTATTAACTTAGTCATTTTTATTTTCCATCTAGAATAGCAGCATGGTCACAAAGTGAAACCATTTCTAAGTTGACATTATTTCATATTCTTAAACGTTGTCTTACGTAGGTTTACTAATTTTGTGATGAGACACCATGAGGAAAGCAACTTTGGGAGGAGAAGATTTGTACAATCTGTGTTTCCCATGACAGTTCATTATCAAAGGAAGTCAGAACAGGAACTAAAGCAGAGCTGGAACCTGCAGGGAGCAGCTTATGCAGAGACCATGTAGGAGTGTTGCTTACTGACCTGCTCCTCTGGTTTGCTCTGCTAGCTTTATTATGGAACATAGGATCACCAGCCCAGGGTGGCACTATCTGCAAAGTACTGTACCTTCCAATTAACTAATTAAAAAATGTCTTCAGATTTACCTACAGCCTGGATTATAGAGCCATTTTCTTAATTGACATTTCTCCTCCTAGATGACTTCATTTTGTATGAAAATTGATATAAAACTATCAACACAATAAATAAAACTCAATAAAATAACAACAATAAAGCTGTGGCAAACATCAAATGTTATACAATTATCACACATATCTTTGCTGAATTAATTATAGATATTTTCATAATAATTTAGTTTTTTCATTTTAATGTTTTAAATAATATACTACTTCAGACACTGAGTATATTTCTAGACAAATTTTATTTCTATTTCTTCACCAGAATAATTAGTTTTAATCCCATAGTTTGATGTGAAATAATTATGTTTTTCTCATATAAATATTGTGATAGGGAGTCGCAAAGGAAGCCAGGTTATAGGACCCTCTTCATTTCTCTTCTATGTTTATGTATTATGGATTTCCTCTCCCTGGTCAAAGTCAAAGTTTAGATCTCAACATTACATCAACTGAAACTGAAAAGATTTGGCACAAAATCACACTCCTGGCTGTAGAGATTTGATGATAGCTGCCAGAAGAGGGAGACTGGTTTCTTTAAGAGTGTGGCCCCTTTTAGGTCAATCATGCTCCAGTGGATTGTCCACATTCAAAACGATATGGGTAGCAAAAATTGGAACTGATAGGTTTGAAAAAAATGAAAGATCAAAATGCTGACTGGGTCAGAAAGAAAGAGATAGATCTTAAAAAGGTCAGGATCAGGGGAATATAATTAGAATATTTTGTACAAGATTTTCAAAGAAAAAATTAAAATAAATTAAAAATTACTTAAGAGAGAGAGAGAGTGAGAGAGCAATACATGTATCTATAAGTTCATGGACACCACGTTCAGCTTTGTAGGTTGGTGCATGGGGATGTCAAAATAGAGTAATTTTAGAATAAATTAAGATAGAAACCAAGATATAAATTGTTAAGCTGTTGTAAAATCCTGAAGCATTTTCTCTTAAGTGTTTTGGCATACATATAAATAAAAAATGAATACAAGTATCTAAAGAAAAATCCAAATGAGATGTATTTCCAAAGAATATTTTAAGTAAGCTTTATTATTAAATATAATAGCATCATGAACAATTACCTGGCAAAAAATATAATTCAATATATCAACATTATACAAGTTCAAACTTTGTTGTTAAAAAGTAGCCATTATAAAAGTAAATTTATTTTTAAATAATTTCAGGAATAATTAGAAGTTATTATTTTAAAATTAATTAATCCCTAACATTTTTAGATATTTCCTGATAGTTGCAAATTAAATATAATCTTTAATTTCTTGCCCATTTTCATCCATTTCAGGCAATAAAATCTATAAGGCTGTTATGAGTTTTACAAAGCAAAATTACTTCACAAAAACCTGTCCAGAAAATAATGTCACATCTTTCACTCTAGCATTTTATCCATATACAATGCCAAAAGGGAAATGAGGCATCACAGGTAAATAATCCTTTCATTGACTTACATAGTTCACTGCTACTCCTCCTGATCAAATCAAGCATAGATACTGTTTTCAAGCTTGAGAGCTCAAGGTAGCCCCTTAAATACATAAATCAAACACTTTCGTACATAATATCTTCCTGCCATTTTCACAAGGGCACGCTTTTCTCTCTTTCTGTACCCAAACTAATATCAAGATTATCCAATCTCTTTCTTGCCTCGGTGCCTCTACAGGTATCCACTTAACTAATATAAGCTTTACAAACTTTCAATGATTCTGATGACCTTTCCAGTCAACAAAGGAAACCAATAAAAGACAAACATTTCTTAAAAGTATGACAACACATAACCCTTTTCTTTTCACAAAGCTGTTGTCAAACAGTCTTTTTCAATATGTTCTTGAACTAATATTTTTCCTCTCTGATCAAAGACAGCCCAAGAATATATTATTATTATTATTTGGTTAATATTATCTTGTTATTTCTGTTAAATGCTAAATTCTAGATTTATAATCTTAATTTTAAGGATATCATGATTATTCAGAATAATACAACCTATAAAAGAGCTTTTACCTTAAAAATGAATTTCAGCATAAATGGATGAAAAATAATTTTAATTGTTTATTGTAAGAACATATAGTGACTACCTCACTGATATTAGGAAAATATATTTGCAACATTTCCCATTTTATGTGTTATGCAACATTAAGTTTTAGAAACTTTAATAGATTTATAAAAATGTAATCTCCAAATCTTATAAAACTGAATATACCTAGGAAACAGATTTTTGAAAGTAATTATTTGGTAGAGATCTTTCTCAACCATAACATGGTTATAAACATCGTGAATACAATGGATGAGTACTTCCTCTGTGGAATACCAGACCTAGAGTCACCACTAATTAGGAAAATTTCCTCAACTCTTATTTCTATAGAAAAACAATATTACGCTTGTGTATTCACATGAAATAGGATTTGGAACTCCATTTCAGAATACAAATGTTTTCTGCATAATTTGTATCTGTTTTCTGCTCTTCAAAATTGTTTTAATACGTAGCAGAAGATGAGACCCTATGGATTCCAGGCTAACATGGTTTGATGAACCAAAATCTCCTTAAAGGTTTCTGTGAACACCCTCAAAAATTTCTTCACCCAACAAAAATCAGAAAGCAGTTTGGAGAAAACTACATCCAAATTCCCAAATATTGTTTATAAATGTTTTTACATTTAAAAGAGGGTATGCTATAGAGATTAGTATTGGTATGGATCTTACTCTATTGTTACAAATTTTAGATTAATTTTATTATATGTATATTTCTGCTCTTGATTAAGGTACTGCATTTGTGCAACTCATTTTACAGATTTATATATAACCATCTATAATAAGCAAGCTTGTAGTAATGTTAGTTAGGTTTTCTATCTACAGAGAAGTATTTTAGATTGATAGGCATTCTTCAAACCTTTCAAAAACTACAAAATAATACATTTAAAAAGTTTAAGAACTTAGAACTTTTCATGCCATGATACACACCTGTTCCTGGTAGCACCAATCTACTTCAGAGGATGATAAGCATCATAGAGACTCCTTATGGAGTTTGATAGCCACTTGGGATGCTTGATGATATGCTGTATGAACTGGACATATAGGACCCACAGAAAAATGATTGCTGAACTTCCCTAAATGTGAGATGGTCCTTCAGGATTTCTGCGTCATGAAAGAGTCTGCCAGACATTTTGCAGGACACAGAAAAAAAAATATATAACTGCGAAACTGCCAATATTGGTGTATTTGTCTTTGAAGTTTCCTGCTTTATGGAAAACTCTGATAGATACTATGGGCCTGTAGATTGAAGATGGATGTCCCAAAGATACAGAAGAACTCTGGGTGACTGTCTAGGCAGTGAGATGCTTCTGTCAATTCTAAAGTTTTTCAAGTTGCTTACTATGCATTTCCTGTTTACTTAGGTAATATTATATCCTTCTGGATTCTTTGATGGAGTTGAAGAATAGATAGTTATAATTATAGTATTCATTACTTATGATAAAAGATGTAATAAAAATAAATGTTGTAACTTTAATTCTTGCTTGATACCTATCTTGTTATATATAATTTTACTATGTTAAAGTTAAAACTTTCCTTTTAATTTAAACAGAAGAGGGGAAATGGTATGAAAAGTCCTTCTGTATATATGTTGCTTTTATTGGTTAATGAATAAAGAAGCTTCTTTCAGCCAATGGCTTAAGAGAGTGTATGTAGACAGGCCTGGAAAATATAGAGAGAGTAGGAGGAGTCAAAGAGATGCTATGGAGGGGAAAATGCATGAGTTGCCAGCTGGAACACTGCTGTTAAGCCACAGCGATGTGCAATACAAAGATTTATAGGAATAGGTTAACAAAGATATAAGAGCTAGCTAGTAATACACTTAAGTAATTGGGCAAGCAGTGATTTAATTAACACAGTTTCTGTGTGGTTATTTTGGAAGCCTGGAGAGCTAGGAACAAATAAGCGGCCTCCAACAACATATGGCAGACTCTTTCATGGAGTATAAACCCTGAAGAACTATTTCAGCAAGTCCAGCAGTCCTTTTTATGTGGGTCCTGCATATTCAGTTTGTACAACACATCATTAAGCAGTCCAGGCCAAAGCAGTTTCTTGTTGTAATGGCAAACATTTTCACATTGAAGGCAAATTTCATAACAAGTTTCTTCAATGCCCATCAAACTCTCTGAAGTAATTGGTGCTGCCAGAAGCAGAAATTCTCATTGTGGAGAAAAGTCTTGAATCATTTTTAATCCCATAGTCTTAGGTCTTTGAAGTGTTGAAGACTATCGAAGTGAAATATGTCTCTGTATATCTAGAATACCTACTAACATATTTAGAGTTTGATTATTACAAATGACTATTAACCTGTATTTCTTAACTATACATTACATTTTTAAATGAACTACACAAACATAATACCTTAAACAAGGGCAAAAATACATATACACGGAGTAGCAAATCAACTTTAAATTTGTTAATAGACCAAGATCCATACAATGCAAAGTATTCATCTCGGTGTCATATTCCCCTTATTGTTTTTAGAAAAATTAATGACTATTAATCACTTATAATCAACCCCCTTAAATGAACACAAATATTTATAAACAATCATTTTGGGAATTTAGGCATGGTTTTCTCCAAACTGCTTTGGGCAATTTGTTTGAAGTATTCTAGCAGATTAAAAAGACCTTTGATGTGGGTCTTATTTCATCAAGTCATACTAGCTTAGAAAGATTCCACAAATTCTCATCTTTTGTAGAAACATAATATGAACCTCTTTTCCAAAGTAACATATCCTTAGACTCAAATTTTGAAGTCAAAATACCTTTAAACTATTTATGTTGGTTTAGCTTACCAGTCCTCACAATCAGATATCTCTCTGCAGTCAAAAGAAATTCATAGAAAACACAATAATACAGATAATCCAGACTCTGTGCATATTCCATCTTTGCATCACTTAATTTCCTTTACTCCTTTAATCTACTACCATCATTACTCTTTTATTTAACTTTTACTGTCTTTAAAGACTGTTTTATTTACCATTTTTTTTATCTGCCTATACTCTTTTTCCACTCTCTCTCAAGCCTATGTACATTTTTTAAACAAATTGTGTCTCGTTTAGAGGTCTTTTATGTCTGAATCTATCCTATTGTGTATCTGAAATTCTTTTCTGATGAGGAGCAGTTTTTTAATGCTAAGCACACATAGCTGATTAATGCTGTGGCTTTGATTGTCAGCTCCACCCAGTCCAACATGGCGGATGTATGTTTACCAACTCTGTGAGCCATGTACACCACCAGCTCAGTTCCAAGGAGGCAGAGGGTCTAAATCACCATTAAACAAGTAGTAAAATGCTGATCACAATCCCCATTTAAATGCAGGAACTCTCCCCAAAAGTCAGAGCTATCCTTGATATCAGCATGAACCAGGAAGCTGACTCTTTTTTTTCTATAGTAGACAATTTTAATACTGAATTCTTTTTTTAAATTAATTTTACTGAGCTCTGCATTTTCTCTGCTCCCTTGCCTGCCTCTCCCCTCCCCACTTCAGCCACCCCCCAAGGTCCCCATGCTCCCAATTTACTCAAGATATCTTGTCTTTTTCTACTTCCCATGTAGATTAGATCTCTGTATGTCTCTCTTAGTGTTCTCATTGTTGTCTAAGTTCTCATGGATTGTGATTTGTAGGCTGGTTTTCTTTGTTTTATGTTTAAAAACCACCTATGAGTGAGTACATGTGATAATTGTCTTACTGTGTCTGGGTTACCTCACTCAAAATAATGTTTTCTATCTCAATCTATTTGCCTGTAAAATTCAAGATGTCATTATTTTTTTTTCTGCTGTGTAGGTTCAGACATTGAGAGAAACAATTAATAAATGGTACCTCCTGAAACTATAAAGCTTCTGTAAAGCAAAGGACACAGTCAACAAGACAAAAATGACAGGCTACAGAATGAGAAAAGATCTTCACTAACCTCACATTAGAAAGAG
>JAQHUG010000632.1:128654-146651 GCA_028555095.1 Dicrostonyx torquatus
TTTTTTTTGCAGCTAGGACCTTTTAATATTAAATATGGTTGGTGGATCAAAAGTTACTTACACAGGGAACTTTTTCAAAAAATAAAAAAATGTAATCACTACATGTTTAAAACCCACTCTTATAACATCTATCAGCATTTCCTCTCAATATTTGACTTATATTAACCACTGTTATGTTTATAATGAACAGGGCAAGGAAAAAATATTTGCGATTTAAATGTACGTACCACATAAAATGATAATTATTTAAAATGATCTAATATAGCAACAATCCCACTTGAATTATTCTCCAATTTATTTACATATTAAATAACAAATTAATTTTATAAACATCCCCTTTTTATTTTTGCTAATTAAAATTAAAAATTTTAAAGTAAGTTGGGCAGTGATGATACATGGCTTTAATCCTAGCACGAGTAATGCAACAGCAGGCAGTTCTCTGTGAACTCAATGCCTGCCTGGTCTACGTAGAAAGTTCTAGAACAGGCAGGGCTGAACAGAGAAACCCTGTCTGAAAAAAAAAAAACAAAAACAAAAAAACAATCAAAAAAAAAAAAATTCTTATTAGAATATTTTAGTATTCTAAGACCAGAGCTTAAAGCTTGATCTACCCTACTCTGTACATAACATTTCCTCATAATAGTGCTTACAAGAGAGTGAGAAACTTAGTCATGGTGAATAAATAAAAGAATTTAATAATATAAAAATATAAGTTATTATATTACATTGAACTGCATTAATACAATTGAAATATTAAAGACTATCAAAATGATAAAACAATTAGGATCAAGTGCATTCTATCAAGTTTTAATTTTTTATTGTGAAAGAAAAATAGATTGATAGCAAGAGAATGGATATAGACATTCAGCACTGCACTATACATATAAAATAAAATAAATATATCAGTATTATACACCAAGATATGCATATTTATAGATAGATATGTGTGTATGAATACAAATTCATTCTCATTATCAATTTTCATTTCTTCTTACTATATTGATAATAGCTTGTGTCCATATCGTGGCTAAAGGGAACATTTCTAGTCTTGATACTCTCATATTTAATGTTTTGAAATATAAGCGTTAGCTTGCTGGTTAATCTTATATTTTAAAGTTATAAATTAATTATAGTTATATTCTTTGAAATATATTTAATCACATTTTCTTAAGTTTATTAATAAGCCAAAAGTGTCCATTTCTTCAAGCTGCCAAGCTTGTATATGATTTCCTTCAAATGCTCGTAGCACTCTTTGCATCTTAATGCCTGTGCACATGAGTAATGTCTTAAATTGCATTCTGAGAATTTCTTTTTTAATGTGTTAATTTTTTTGTTTAAACTAATATACTTAATGTAAAGTTTAAGTTATGCTACAGTAATAGACAGATGTGAACAAATAGTAGTTAGGTGGATAATGAGTCCATAGATAGATAATAAAATTTTTTACGCAGTTTTTATATTATTCAAAATTCAAGATCAGTTCTCAGCAAGCTTGAAAAGCCAGCTGACTCAATTATGTACTCTCTAAACAAAGACCCCTAAGATTCAGGACCTGACTAAATTATGCTTTAATTGGGGTAATATTTTGAACACAGTAAAACTAAAAAAAGAAAAATCATTTTCAATTCAGACTTTTTTTTTCCTTTTCTATGTCCTCAAATCATTGGATTGAGGCCCATCCTTACCAAAACAACAATCTGGTTTTACAAGTCATGGGATGAAATGATAATCTCATCAAGAACCACCTTAACAGAGACACCAATGTGATGCTCAGAAAATGTCTGTGCTTCTTCAATCCACTGAAATTGGCACACAAAAATATGCCATCACTTGATATGCTAGATATTGTGGTGCACGTAATTTATACTTTTTATAAAAATTGGAAATTAACAATAAGCAGCCCAATGTCTATATATTGTCCTACTTAGTCTTTTGATGTAATACAGCACCCTGACAAGATCAAATTAAGAGTTAAAAATTTTATTTACACTCATAGTTGAAGGTATAGCCCATCATGTCTGGGAATTTAAAGCAACAGAAGCTTAGAGTGGCTTATCACATTCACCATCAGAAATCAGAGAGGGGTGGCAGCTGTGGCTCAGTTCCTCTCTCCATTCCTAAGATCCATGATCCCAGTCAGGGAATGGTGTCAGATACAGTGGGCGAAACTTCCCACCTCAGTGAGTGAAATCAAGATCATTTCCCATATGCTTTTCCAGAAGCCCACTTCAGAGGTTATCTAAGTTCCATGAACCTGGCAATTAACAGCAGAGCAGTCTCTAATCTTATTCATCTGTTAGTTTAATAAATAAATATATCTGTGATTTGTTCTGAGTTTACTTAATGACAGTATAGATACAAGTGCATTCTTCTGTTATTGGTTGTTAAACGAAGAGAATAAATTTTATATAGTATAAGTACAAGCAATATACTATCTCCAAATGAATTTTCTATGCCTTAGCTCTTTCAGAATTCAACCATACCATATTCTTGCCTGGCTTATTTGGTCTTGCCCTGAATTTACCTTCTTCCTCCCACTCTTTCCCTAAATGGCTCTTCTATCCTTAGATACTCTTTTCTTCCTCTTTGTCTCACCATGCTCTTCAGCAGTCTGTGCATAATGCTCACTGACACCAAAAATCCTTCTTTAAATGCAGTGTAAGTCACATCTTTCAGTCAGGCAAAAGGTCCTGAAAAGAGCATGACCTTTAGCAGGAGACAGGTCCATGAGCCATCCACTGATTTCTAATTTCCAGAGTGTGGGTGGTCTCTTCTTAAAAAAGTTAATTCTTTCAACCTTCAGTTTTCTCCTATTTAAAATGATTGTAAAGATATTGCCTCAAAAGTTTATTACAAAGATTAAAGAAATTTTGTGGAGGACATTTAGGACTGATGACTACTAATTATCACCATTTCTCCCACATTCTCTGTCCTCTTTCTTTTCCTTTACTCTTGCTGTTACAGATGACCTGCTACAGATAGAGAAGTCTATGTGTCTGTTTTTAAGGATAAAAGATTTAAAGAAATAGTATCTGTTCTCAAAAAGCTCAGAAGCCAGTTGAAACACTATAAAATAAATAATTATTAACAGCATAAAAATATTCATGAAGTAAGAAAGATAGGTGGAAAATAGGTACCAAATATCACTCAAAAGGGATGAACAACATTTTGCTTATAGTTTATTGTTTCTATGAACAACAGGAACATTTTTAAGTAACTGTATTAGTAAATTTGCATCACCATAACAAAATATCTGAGATAAATTATTTTCATGGAAGGAGGTATCTTTGGGTTTATGATTTCTGAAGTTTATGTCTATGGAAGATTTACTCCATTGTGATGTGACCAAAATGAGGCAGACTTGATCTTTGTCATGGTAGAAAAGCATGGTAGTGCAAAAATGCCTAGATCATTGCTGCCAGGAAACAGAGAAAGTAGAAATGTCTGGAAACAAAATACTTTTAAAGTCATGACTCCAGTGACAGACTTACCTCAAACAGGGCCCATATCATAATAGCCCAACCAACAATAAACTCTACCATTCAAAGGCAAGGCTTTGGTTGACAAACCTTTCCCAAGGAAATTACTCATTAAAATTTCAGAGACAAGCAGTATTTAAAGGCTAAAGTAGACTGATGGGAACTTGAAGGGATTTCAAAGTAACCAATATTTAAATGATTAAAAGTAAATATAAACAAAAACAAAGCCTCAACTATATTGAAAATTCTTGAAAGATAGAGGAAAACATACTTACTTACATAGAGTTCTACCAATTCTAAGTACTTGTAAGCTGCCTGTTCACTGAAAATGAATCCACAAACTTAAGGTGATTCCCATCATTATTCTTTCTAAAATATACATGCACAATGAAGGGCTCAGATAAAAGCAGAACAACTTCATGAAACATGATAACATTTCAAAGTAGAAATTTTTAAACTCTGATATTATGAAAATAACTATTTCATTCATCTACGTATTAGTAAGATGCTTAAGTTATAAATCATTATGGAATTTTATGGTTTATTTGTTTATTTTTATTTTGTTTCTGTTTTTGATTGTAATATGAAGAAGAGAAAACAAATCAAGACTTCTTGCTAGTATTTTATTTAGTATTTTTACATCAATTTTCATGAGTGAGATTGGTCTGTAGTTCTCTTTCTTAGTATTGTCTTTCTGTGGTTTTGGTATCAGGGTAACTGTAGCTCCATAAAAAGAGTTTGGCAATGACCCTTCTGTTTCTATTATGTGAAACACATTAAGGAATATAGGTATTATTAGCTCTTCTTGAAAGTTTTGGTAGAATTCTGAATTAAAAGCATCTGGTCCTGGGCTTTTTTTTGGTTGTGAGGTTTTTGATGAGAGTTTCTATTTCCTCGTGACTTATATATAAGTCTATTCAGATTGTTCACTTGGTCTTGATTTAATTTTGGTATGTGGTATTTATCTAAAAAACTGTCCATTTCTTTTACATTTTCCAGCTTTGTGGCATACAGGCTTTTGTAGTAAACCCTAATGATTCTCTGAATTTCCTCATTTCTTAAGACACATGGCATTTTCCTGTTATTTTATATTTAGGAGGTAAGACGATTATTTCATTTCAGGAACATCCATAGTCTTACTCCTAAGCATAATTATATAATTGAAGCCATATTTAAATTCTATTAAACATTAATAATTAACACCTGACCTATCACTGAAATGGGGTAGTAACAGCAGTGTTATTTCAAGTTTTTTATATTGGTTGTTTTAATAAATATACGGGACACACTTCCTTGTAAGTATGCACATAAAGTAAACTATTTAATGAATGATACATAAAACAATGAAAATAAATTATTTTGGCATAAATATATTTGGCAAAAACACTAGAGCATACAGAAAAAAAAACATGTTTTTTTACTGAAGTTAGGAGGAGACCAAGACACAATTGGAGGTTTGGTGTGTAAGTGAACTCACTATGCAGTCATGAAGACCAGCATCGTATCCTTACCACCTGAAAGTACAAAATCCCAGAGGAGGCTGCATTCCTGTGAGCCAGTGCTGAGAGAATACAGAAGGTGGCTGGCCTTCTGCCTAGCTTTTACTCCCACTTCCCCAAAATATAAGACTAACAGGAACTAAGCTGCTCTAAGGGAATGAGGCATAATGAAACGCAGGAGCCTACTGGGTGCCCTTCCCCATCCTTTGGATACCCACAGTCTCATACTCAGATGCACAGACATATAGGCACATAAATACAGAGAAAAAAGAAACAGGGAAGACAGGGTGCAATTCTTTTATTTATTGATTTATGTTTCTCTTTTTCACAGTACTTATTAAAGGGGAGTTTGTTTATTACATTAAGAAACAGATTGTTGGAAGAAAACAAATGGTTCTCAGAATTACGTTTTGTTATTTCTTTATCTTGAAGTGCAATGTTTAACTACATATTTCTTGTGTGAGAAATTGCAACTGAATTTCTATAATGGGACTGGAGAGACTGATCAGAGATTAAAAGCATTGGCAAATTTTAAATAGAACAATTTGAACACCCATTACCCACATGATATCTCACAACCATATGTAATTTCTCTTTTCTATTATTTGTCATTCCACTGTGTTCCAGAGTGCTAAATGTACCTGGTAAACAGACATACATTTAGGTACAAGCTTTATATGAATAAAACAATAATATACTAAGAAAATTATTTTTAAGAATGTAAAATGCTGTAGAATGTGAAACTCTCATATCAAAAATGGTCTATTCTAAACAACTTTTTGGTTATCTTGCTTTCTCTTGCTGCTATGACAAAATACCACAAGAAAATCAATTTAAGGAATAAAGACTATTTAGCTCACACTTCCAGATTACAGTACAATGCAGTGGGATAACCTTTCGGTATACAGTGAATGTATGTTGCTCTCATTGGTTGATATTAAAAGCTATTCTAAACTAGAATATAGCTATGTGGGAAAGCCAAACAGATCTACAAGGAGAAGAGAAGAAAGGATAGAGTCAGAATAGCTGCCAGCCAGGCACCAGAGAAGCTGGATGTATTAGACCACAGGTAAAACCACAAATCACAGGGCAATAGATAAATAAACAGGTTAATTTAAAAGTAGAAGCTAGTTAGCAATAAGCCTGATTGATAAACCAGTTTTTTTAAAATTAATACTAAGTTTCCTTGGGAGGCAGAGACAGGCAGATCTCTGTGAGTTCGAAGTTTGCCTGGCCTATAGAGATAGTTCCAGTACAGGCTCAAAAGCTCAGAGAAACTCTGTCCCCAAAAAACAAAAACAAAAACAAGAAAAAAAATCTAAGAAAATATTAAATTTCTCTGATTATTTGGCAGGTGGGAAGTGAAAGCACTGCCTCTGTTTAAAGTCTACCTACAGTGGACCTCAAGTAGCTACTCATATTTCATCCCAAGTCCATGCAGGAATACAATTAATATCAGCATGCAATGCTAGTGTTCTGCTTTCTATTTAGTTGTATATAGTCTAATATCTATTGTTTACCTAGGAAATGAGTCTACACACTCTGGCTATGATATTGCTCATCAATTAATATAAAAAAGATATTTTCCACAAACATACAGTAGGAACCTTCTAGATTGTACTTCCTTTTTACTTGCTTATGTGATTCTAGATTATGTTAACAATATTAGTCATCAACATTAAACATCTGTGTTTTATCTCAAATCTCAAACTTCAGTGTATTTCACATTTGCAGTGATTAATAACACCCTTGAAATACATTTAATTCATTTCGTTTTCATCACCTGATTGCTTCCAATTTTTATTAATCATATTATCTTGGTTCTCTTTATAACATTTATTACCCTTTTGAAAAGTTACAACCTTTTAGAAATCTATTATATTATATTAACATAATTTGAGAATATCTTATGATATATAAAAATATAATCTTGATCCCAAAGAAGGTGTGGTTTGAAGTGTCTACAACTTTTTCTCTGGTTTCTTTTCACTTCGACATACAATGTTTTTATCAAGCTTTTATCCATTTATACTCCACCTCCTCATTCTTTCCTTTTGCCCACCCTCTATTTTTTTTACAACTTTCAAATTTGTTGTTTTGTAAAACTTTCAGAATCCACTTGTTGCTAGTTGTGTGTGTATGACTCTAGGGCAATATACAGGAATGTATTTTCTCAACAGCTGCATCCCTGAAGTAAAAGACTCTCCATCCCTCAGCTGCCATGAATTATGAATCGCTTCTTGGTTTGGGGGTGCAATGTTGTAAGACTCTTTCATACTCTTACTGTGATTTGGGCTTGCATTATTTTACATAGATCTTAGGTGTGCACTTTCAACTATTGAATTCATTTTTTAAATGCCCTTGCCATGTGTGCCAAATATTATATGGATCCAGACATTTATTAATTCTTGTTCTTACAATCATCAGGCCCATTTTCACCTATGAGTCCTGATCCTTGGTGGGAGGATGTGCTATATTACCTCCTATTTTCAAACAAACACTTGTTGATCCTTGTCACTTCATATTGACCAATTGTATTGTTCATCTCTGTATGAATAACCATGTACTTCAAAACAACCCTTTGGTGAGGGTTGAGAGATACACTGATCTGTGAATAGAAAGATAAGAACTTAGAGGGGACTTTATTAAATGCTCATTTAGAGAATATTGGTATTAAGCTGTGGGACCTAGATAGTCACAGGTTTTTGACCTTGTTTGTGGTATTAATTTTTGATTTCTACCTGTAGTATGTTACTTGAATATAAGAGATGGTTGTTTATGCTCATAATGCTCTTGCTTTTATTAAACCAATGGATACTATCTTTCCAGCAACCATCATTCATTTTTAGAGTTCACAGTGAGGTAAGACAATTGATTACTTTTAGAAAAATAATTATCCAGGTTGTGGTGGCATGCCCCTTTAATCCCATTCCTCAGGAAGCAGAAGCAGGGATATCTCTGTGAGTTTGAGGTCAGCCCTGCCTATAGAGCAAATTCAAGGAGAGCTAGGGCTACACAACGAAAAACCCTGTTATAAAAAATAAAACAAAACAAAACAACAATAACAAAAAAGAAGTAAATGAAAGTAGTCATTAAATAAGATATTAATTCAAGTGAGTATTTTTGAGAATTTTAAACACTCCATTCTACAGTTTTAAATTTTATACATTTTGTACACGCTCTTTTTTCTTTAACTCTTTGATAAATGCATAAAAAAATTTATTCATTTTTCTACCCCAATAGGCTCCCTCATTTCTTTCACTCTTCTTCTCAATAATTTCTCTGCATATTTCCATGTCCTTGTGTGCTGTGTATCCCAGTATATTTTAATACAATTGCTTGTTTGACCATGGCAGGGAACCTACTCAATAGGACATGGGAAATATATCAGTGACATCCGACAGAGAGGGGTTGAATGATTTCCCCATTCTATGACATCTTGTTGAGCTCTTGTGCAGGAGGCCATAGGTGTGGTGAGTAGGTGGCTACAACTGCCAATTTATGTCCAGAAGAAATCACTTTATAGCATACACCCCTATCCTCTTTCCACATTTCTACAATATTGCTGGATTCTTGGGGGAGTGTTATTGTAGTCCCATTTAGGGTTCAGTGCTCTATTATCCATCAGTTTGACCCATTATGGGTCTCTGAATTAAACATCATTGATTCCAATATTTTGTTTAACCTGTCTATAAAATTTATGAAAGTGCAGAGGTTTATATGAGATAATAGATATTCATTTCTAATTGTTTCGACTATAAGAATTATCATCCAACACATTTACTGATGCTTCATTGTAAAATATAAGTAAAAATACTATTTCTATCTTGGGGCCTTTCACCCTTCTCCTAAGTTTTAATCTTGTCATTTTGTAGTTAGAAGGTTTTTTTTTTTTTTTACACAACAGGGTTTCTCTGTGTAATTCTGGCTCTACTGAAACTCATTCATTTCAGAGATCAGGCTGTATTCTTGCTCATCTACCTGCCTTTGCCTCCGGAGTGCTGCTATTAATGTTGTAAGCTACCATGACCAGGCCATTTTGTGGTTAAATTCAAAGCAGATCATAATGTTTTTAGCTGTAACTATTACCAAGGTATTTGAAGAAAGAAAAACTTTAGCAAAGGAAAAAGTAGCTTAAAAATAACAAATGTTTGGTATGTTTCTTTTACAGACAGTTATCAAAGTTGGGCCACACATTTAATAGTATGTTATAAACCAGCTTATTCCAAAGAGTATGTCTTTAAGAACTCAATAAAATGTTCTAGGGAAGAGGTAGTACATATAGAGCCAATAAGCTGAGTACTGAATGTTTTGGCAAGGTTGACATTGCTGCGGCCATGTTTAGGGAGTGAAGGAAAGCGTTAAAAAAGTTATGTTTTAATATTAACTCTGAAAATCCACTCTCTTATTTATATTATTAATCTCAATATAATAATCATAACGAAAGAAAGAAGTAAAGTATAAAATTGTTTGGTTTAGAACAAAATTAGACATTTTTAAGAAATAGAACATTTCACAACACAATGTCAGAAGTTTACCAATATTATTTCTTTATAAATGAAAAACAGTATTAATCATCTTAAGGAATTTAAAATGTTCCCTCATTTTATATTAAACAGATTAGCTTGCTGATGTGACATAAATTATACACACATAGATGACAGATTTATAATTTATTTATTCAGATAATATTTAATTATTTAAATATATATAAACATATGTGGATTATCAGTTCTTATTATAAAATAAGATTACAATATATTCTTTAGAATTAATGGATTTGTAGATTTTTTCTGATTTAATTATAAATTTTAATTTCATTGTTATTACTGAAGAGATCACAAATAATTCTGTAATCTGAAAGGCAATTTATTCTTAAAGGTAAAAATATTTTTCTTCAAAATTACTGAAGACTACTAGATAAATCATATGACAGATTTCTTTTTATTATTTAAATGACCTTTTTTTCATTTATTTTGCATACCAACCAGATTCCCCTTCCTCCTCTTGTGCCATTCCCTCCCATTTATTCATTTTTCCAGCTACTCCTTCTCCATCTCTATTCAGAAAGGGACAGGCTTCCCATGGGCTTGCACAAATCATGATGCATCAAGTTAAGATAGGACTATGCTCCTCCCCTTATGTTGAGGTGAGCCCAGGTTATCTAGCATGGGTCACAGAGACTTAATTAGTAGTGAAATTAGGATTTACAATGATTATCAAATCATATATGTAAATATTGACTAATTTATTGGTTTGTAACAAACTTGCATTTAATTTTTTCTTTTCTAGTTAGAGTCATGTAAATAATATGTAAATGTAACATAAGCCTTCATAACTGCATTTTCAGATAAATTATATGATATTTATCTTCTATAATGAGTTTTATGATGAGCAAGAAAATGTATTCGTATTAGAACATTTTAATAACTTAAGGTACAAGAATCATAAAAAAGAATGAGAAATTGTGTCTTTAAAGGGATAATCAATAGCTTCACAAACATATAAATGTATTTGTTTGTTATAGAAAGAGGCATGTGAGGAAAATTTGTTTGGTTTTCTTGCCCTTGAGTAAATTTTTTTAAAAATGTAAGAAAATATAATGTATGGAACATGAAAGAAATATGCTGAATACTGTTTTTTTTTATAAAGTATCACAACACAAATAATCATCAGGTAAAGAAAGCACTAGATACCCATCTTGTTAGAATTTTGTGTAGAGAAATGCCAGTGTTTGAGCAATTTCCTGAAGAAATCTCCTTCATTTCTGATACCCTTGTGCTTTTTTTGAGACCTATAGTGAGAAAATGACATAAACAGACTACAAGCCTCAGGGAGCATGGATTTAGGTTTTAGGTGCTCATAGGGAAGGGTCTAATAAATAACATAACAACACATTGAAATTTTGAAGCTTTAGGAAACTCAATGCCTTTTGAACACTACAAGGCAGAAAACAGAGGGAAAGGAAGGCCACAGATTCTGCTAGTCTTAGGAAGGCAACTTTGGCATCACTGCGTTGTTTTTACCAAGCACTGTGAAGCTCAGATATCTTTCTGTATAAAGGAATTTTAACAGAGGTGTTTATATGTCTCCTGTATTAAATTAAAAGTTAGTAGTATTCAGAATAGCAAAGAAGTTAATATAAAACCTGATTGACAGATATGCAACTGTGTATATACATTATCGAATTGATGGAAATAAAGATTATTATCTTAAACCAAAAAGACTACGTAAAGAAGAATCAGAACCCCATGATCTCATTCATACAGAGAATCTATACAAAAAAATCTCATGGAAGTTAAGAGGAAAATATTATTTTATCAGCTAGGGAGAACTGGGTGCGATGGACTAATGGAAAACTTTCATGAGTGGCCGATCAGTTACAATGAGATAGATGAGTGTCATCTCTTTTGTTGTGTTTTTTAGTTAGATATGATGGCTATAAATAATTATAATTTACTATACATTTTACAAGTTTGATTTCACATATTTTGACTGTAAACAAGTGATTACCATGTAAACATGTTTTGGAATATCACAACTTTGAAATATTTTCCACCTTGTGTATACCACTAAAGTAAAATTTATTTTTAAAATGCTGAAAATGTAGTCCATGTACTGCTAGGGCTTGCAGTTAGATACAGATATGCCACAACATTAAAAATTTAATGATTATATTCTAGAAATATTGAAATAAAAACATACAAATCTACACTAGAATGAAAAGAATAACGAGAGAAAGGACACATAATATTTAGTCTCTCTGAGGTTAAGGATGAAAGTCATTTGTTTGCTGGTATAGTGTCCTTTTCATGTATGAGATAGTATCATTCTGAAGATTTTATTAATTATATGTGGCAATACATTCAAAATAAATATTTTAGTAAATACTATGCTGAGTTAAACTCAATATTCATTGCTGCCAGATATCTATTTGATATTGTGACTACATTATTAGTTCAATTATATGATTTGTTCCTTAGAATCTAAAATTTTGTTTCATTTTAGAAATTTTGATATATTATATCTATAATAAATGTTGAAAGGATGCAGTTCTCCACCAAAATGCCAAGGTGATATACACAATGCAAATGTAGCGTAACTTTAACCTTACCATCTTTGTTAAGATCTTTGTGTCATCAATATTCCTTTTAGAAATTTGATATAACTGTTTTTCATATCTGGTATCTTTGAACAGAACGAAAAATTCTTATTTTACTTTCTTTCCATTTTATCATCTTTTTAATTTTACACACCCCATGCTGTTGGATTCCTTAGAATCTCAGTATGCAATTGAGAGGAAACCGATTTTGCAGGCACACAGTGCTGTCAGCCTGAGAGTGCCTCTTCCCCTGCCATTCGAGCAGATTTCCATTATTCCCATCTGCTTTATTCTAATTTTACCTCACATGTATGTTGCTGCCTAAGTTACTCTTTCAAAAGAGAAAGATAGAAATGGATGACTTTCTATAGATACTTCAAAATCATTTTTGTAACTTAAAATGCTATCTAACCGCTATTCTGTTCTTCCTCTGGAAAATCTGTTGTCAGACCAATGAATTTGTCTACCAAAACCTGGTGACAATTTAAAAGTCATACCAGTCTCTGCACAACAATTTAGTGATTGGGTATGTTTCAGGATCTCCGCCATCATTGTCAACTTTGTTATTCCTCTCTATTGACGGATTCATCTAGTTCTCTCTTACCTAACTGAAAAGCTTGGATCAAAAGCCTGTGTGATTCTAATTTCTCCAGGCTTCTTTTTGTTTGCCACCAGCCTGAGCTTTGTATTACATGAATTGAATATTTAAACAGATCATCACTGAATCTCTGTTTTACAAATCCTCTATCTTTGTAGGATTCCAGTTAGTCCAGTATTTGCAGTCCTTTCTTTATCTTTATAAACATCTTGTGAAATCACTATTTATGTTCTAAACTCCAAGCATATTACTCGCCAAAAAGTGACCCCACATACACATGTAGGGAGACACAGAGACAGTGACAGACAGACAGACAGGGAGATAGAAAGGCAGAGAGGAATAGTGAATTTACCTTTTTCTAACCTACATTTCATTTCCAGGGACAATCATATTTTTAGTCCCAAACTCATGCCTGGACCCACAGAAGTCCGAGACTCATGCTCCGATCTGCAGAGGTTTCTGTTTCCTGCCTACTCCCTCAGAGGTCCCAGATTCATGACCAGACCCACTAGGACCTGTTTCAAGCCTGGTTTCTCAGAAGTTTTAGACTCATGTCCAGACCCATAGGGGTTCTGACTTAGGTCTACTCTCTTGAAAGGCCCCAATTCACATATGGCTCCTCAGAGCTCTCTGTCTCTGACCCACTCACTCAGCAGCAGTTGCTTCCCTATACCCTACAGAATAATTTAAGTCTTTTTATTTATTTTTTTTATTTTTTATTTTTTTTAAGTCTTAACTAAGTGCCTATACTGCTTCTCCATGGAGAAAAGTACTTTTCATCTCCATTCTTCAGATTCTATCTTCAAACTTGGCTACTTCAACTCTGTGGAAAATGCTTTAGATCTTATAAAGGCCTGAATTGTCTCACAAGTATATCGTCTGTTTACTTAAGCTTCCTTTTACAGTCCTTTTAGTTTACTAATACAATAAAATATTTAACAGAATTTTATACTTACTATGTAATGTTTGCAGACAGGAATGTGTTATCACTGACAGGTATATTTTTTCAGTTTATCCCATTAATTACGTAGACGAAATCATCAATTGCCAAAAAGTTACCTCAACAATCTGTTCTCCTTGCTTAGAAACTAACACTGAAAACATATTGCATTAATTAATATTGCTCCTCTTTGCACCTTTACAATGCTGATGTATTTAAATCAAAAGCATATAAATCTGTAATTCAGAAAGATAAATATAATTAATATTTTTTGCATACTTTACAAAGAATTCTGCAAGTTTCATCAAATCTGCACATACTTTAACTTCTAGAGGAAATCATAAATTGTGTTAGGATATACTTTAAATTGTTGCCTCCCAGTGTATCCATGTTCTTTCATGAAACACAGTGACAAAAGCTGTTTTCCTGTGGAACAAAGACTAACCATGCATTAATACAAATAAAAGAGAAATTGGGATTCCATCTGAATCATTGCTACTCATAATGTGGGGCAAGGATCAGGAATCTCTAAAAATTTGTTACAATGAAAGTCATTAAATCAGAAGAGAATGATTGATAATTTTACTGACTGAGAAAATGTGTTTTAAATATGTATCTTTAACATTTGATTCACAGTAACCTAAGATGAAAGTATTCCAAGCAAGTATTACAAAATATGCAGTAAGGTGAATCAAATTTGTCTGTGGTAATGTGTCCTTGTGTCTGTTCATTCATCCATTCCCTCTTTGTATGTATGTGTGTGTGTGTGTGTGTGTGTCTGCACACACGTGTGTGTGCTGCACCAGCATGTTTATAGAAGAAGGGGAGCTATGCAGGATTTAAGTAGTATGTGTCATTTTCTATCAGTTATTCTCATCTTTCACTATAAGCAGAAATGGTAATGTGTGTCTGTCTGTCTGTAATAACTATGATTTCTCCCTTCTCTTCCTCTTTCTACCTTCTAGTTGAAATGGATTTTTAACTTTTTCTCTATAAAATACCTAGTGTTATCAGTTGAGGATGGAGCTGAGATTTTCCATAGCATACAGAAGGACCTGTTTTTCCATACAAATTAAAATAAAATAACAATGAAAATAAATCAAAGAATAAACAATTCTAATGCCTCAGTGTGCTGATTTCATATTTTCTCTATGGCAATAAAAGATACAAATGAATATTGGAATTTGGGTGGATTTAAAAATTTTCATAGATTTGTGGACTATCCGGGTCTTCGATTCAATTCCATTTATCAACGTCTCTCTTTTTATGCCAATACCAAACTGTTTTCATTACTGTAGCTCTGTAATAAAGTTTGAAGTCAGGGATGGTAATGCCTCCGGAAGTTACTTTGTTGTATAGGATTGTTTTGGCTATCCTGGGTTTTTCCATATTAAGTTAGTTATTATTCTCTCAAGGTCTGTGAAGAATTTTATTGGGATTTTGATGTGGATTGCATTGAATCTAAATATTACCTTTGGTAGAATTGCCACTTTTACTATGTTGATCCTACAGATCCAGGAGCATGGGAGATCCTTCCATTCCATTTTCTGGTATCCTCTTCAATTTCTTTCTTCAAGGACTTAAAGTTCTTCTCAAATAGTTATTTTACTTCCTTGGTTAGTGTTACCCCAAGACACTTTATGCTATTTATAGCTATCATGAAAAGTGACGTTTCTCTGATTTCCCTCTGTTTCTTTATCCTTTGTGTATAGGAGGGCTACTGACTTTTTTGAGTTGATCTTGTATCCTGCCACTTCACTGAAGGTATTTATCCGCTGTAGAAAGTTCTTTGGTAGAGTTTTTGGGATCACTTGTCTCTAGAGGGGATCCCAGGTGTCCACAGGGATGTCCCCAACTAGGTTCTTGGGCAGCAGAGGAGAGCGTGCTTGAACAATCCTTGTCCCAAAGTTACATTGATGAATATCTTGATCATCACCATAGAAATTACACCCGATGAATGGAGATAAAGTCAGAGACCCACATTCACATCAGAGCAAGGGACTGAGCTCCCAAAGTCCAGTCGAAAACCAGAAGAGGGAAAAAGATGAGCAAGAAAGTCAGGACAGCGTGGGACTGGCCCACCAACTGAGAGAGTGTGCCTGATCTAATGGGAGCTCATTAAATCCAGATGGACCAGGACTGAATGAGCATATGACCAAACCGGAATCTTTGAATGTGGCTGCCAATGGGGGCTGAATGAGAAGCCAATGATAATAGCACTGGGACCTATCTCTTCTGCATTATTGGCTTTTTGGGAACCTAGTCTATATGGATGCACATCTTCTTAGGCCAGGTAGGAGACCTGGAGGGCCTTGTGCTTCCCACATGGCTTGGTACCCTGCCCCCTCTTAAGGAAGCAGAGGGAGGCAGTGGGGGCAGTGGGGGAGTTGGAGGGCTTGGAACAAGGGGAGGAAGTGTAAATTTTTCTTTTTACAATAAAGAAAGAAAATTCATACAGCCTTTGACTGCTAGAAAGTAGATAGTTGAATGCTCTAACTATGAATGCCACTTTTTCTCATGAACAGATTAAAAAATTCTACTGGAATTCATTATTTTCCTGTCAATTTGCAACATATATAAGGACGCATTCTTCTTAATTAACTGTTACATTGAGAATAACATGCTTATGATTCTATATAGTTGAACTAGGCTCTTCTCATCTAAGATAATATCTCAGCATTTTCACAATTAGTTGTTCAATTCAAAATGCTACTTTTAACAACATAATGCTTTAGGAAAATCTTTTCATCACATAGTGATAAGGATGGTACTAATGTATTGTTGCTTATTGAAGTTATCATGAACATTTTGTTATTAAAACATCTGCAACAATAGCAATAATTAAAGAAATAAATAACATGGATATGAGAGCTAGCAAGGCTGCGATGCATGAAGGACTTGAGGAAGGAAATGGAAGAGAGAATTGATGCAATTATATTTTAACTTAAAAAATCAAACATTAAAAATTATATTCAAAATACAGTAACAGATCAAATAAAACTCTTGAACTTATACGATTCTTCATCTATCCAATGTAGCTTTGGAAATTTAATGTGTTAGATACTTTAAAAGACACTTAAAAACACATAAAATTTTGGCAATTAATATTTTGTACTTCAAAACATTATTATGTCGAGATTATGGCTTTAAATATAATTCGAAATATTTTTATTATTTGAATTAAAATACAATTTTATTGATTGTGTTAATTCATTTTCAGGCATTATTCATATTGCTTTTACTAATTTTTCTTTATTGAGATACTAATATAATAACATGAGAGTACACTTACGTGTTAGGATGAGGACAAATCTTTAGAATGTAATTCATGGTTATGCTGTATTATATTAAGTGGTGTTTCAGGTTTTCTTTTTCTAAATTCTCTTATTTTACTACATCTGTGTAGTGGATTATGTTTCTAGAATCAGAAATAATTTCCCCCTTGTTGAGCAGGTATTGAGTTCAGTAGAAAGCTATTTTTGTTACTGCTTTAACCGTAGTATTGTCATGGTGGTCATCATTGTAGTTCATAAGTGTTATAGATGAATAGTACTTTAATCCTTTACAAAATATATGATATATTTTATCACCAAAAGCCAATCCAAAAGGGGAAAGCATTTAAGTCATTTCTATTAATAGGTCTTTGGGATCTGTCTTTGTAGGGAGTGATGTCTTCAGCAATAGGAACTTCTTCCACCTCTGGGACAAAGCAAGGGCAATTAGTTTACTAACAAATAAGAAAAGGTGCATTTCATACCTGTGTTTGGGGGCTCCCATTGGAGAGTCTTTGTCTCTTAGAAGGAGCATTGTCAACCCACATAAGAAAATTTCATTGAAACTATATAAGTATTTTATGCATAGACTTCTGTGGATTAATTTTTAGGTAAATAGTTAAATGAATACCGTAGACTTTCCCAAACATCCTTATTGTTGTTTTACCCTCCTTCCTTTTTCTTCTGTATTTGTTTTCCACTCCCCATTTGTAATAGAGCCTCACTCTTTTCTCCATTTCTCTTATCAGATAGATTACTTGTAACTTGTAACCTCTTCTGTTGCTTCTTGACATCCATATCTTGGTTCCTGTAGTTGCTCCAGACTAGGTACTCAAATATAAAGATTTGCAGTTACGAACCACCAATCAAACAATATGCAACATTTGTCTTTCTAGGTCTTGGTTACTTCAGTCAACAGAGTCTTTTCTAATTCAAACTATTTGTCTGAGATTTTTATATTTTCTCTCTTCTCTCCCTCCTTCATCTTTCACCTCTCTTACAGTAAAAGTTCTGTTTGTTCTTGTTTTTTTTCTTAAACTGCCTGTGTATATTTGTAATTTCACATGAGTTTTAGAACAGTTTTTCATCCTATGTCTATGAGATTTG
>JAQHUG010000632.1:163753-178068 GCA_028555095.1 Dicrostonyx torquatus
GCAGCCACATTCAGAGATTCCGGATTCATCATATGCTCATTCAGTCCTGGTCCAGCTGGATTTGATGAGCTCCCAATAGATTAGTCACACTGTCTCATTTGCTGGGCCAGTCCCTCGCGGTCCTGACTTCCTTGCTCATCCTCTCCCTCCTACTGCTTTTCTACTGGACCTTGGGAGCTCAGTCCCTTGTTCTGATGTGAATGTGGGTTTTTGACTCTATCTCCATCCATCGGGTGAAATTTCTATGGTGATGATCAAGATATTCATCAATGAGATTTCTTCTACTTTTTTTGTTTTTTTCAACCATTTCTTAAAGGGATTTTTTCTTTTCCTCTTTAAAAGTCTCCATCATCCTCATAAAATTATATTTAAAGTAGTTTTCTTCTCCTTCTTCTAGATTTGGATGATCTAGTCTTCCAGTTGTGTGATCATTTTGGTTTTACCATGTTGCTTTTTAGGTTATTGAATGAATTCTTGGACTGGTGCCTACCCATCTCTTTCTCCAATTGGTACTTGCAGAAAGCCATTGAGGTCTCTATTGGTCTGCTCTCTTGATCTACTCTCTTGACCTGCTCTGTGGTTTGCTCTCTTTGTCCACTCTGCAGTCACAATCTGTGCTTCAGAGTTCTTTTCTTGGTCCTCTCTGTGTCGTCACAGCCTGCACTTCAGCTATCTATGAGGTTGCAAAGGATAAGGGGATTTGGTGGCAAAGTGTGACCTGTAGCTTACAGGGTCCTACCAATGAGAGGGTGTTGGAGCAGCCTGTTTCTTGGACCTCTCTTTGTAGTTGAAGCCTGTGTTTCAGAGTTCCTGTAAGGACTTGGGGATAGGAGGGTTTGGGGGCAGGGTGGGTCATATAGCTTACAGGGTCTGATCAATGGGGTGGGGATTTGGAGTAGCCTACCTGCAGGAGATTTGTCTGCTGGATGCTTAGGGAAGCTGGGGCAGGTGGGGGAGGGACCCAGGATTTTGTCCAGGTATGAAGGGCCTAGAGAGTAGGCTATCCCACTGGCTCTTTAGTTACTTACCTCTTGGTTCTTTCTTTGTAGTTGCAGCCTTTGTTTCAGTGTTCATCTGAGGAAAGGAAGCTTTGCGGGCAGAGCAGGACTTGTTGATTTCCGGATTTAATTGACAGGATCTCTTTTTTTCCTTCAAACCTTACAGGTCTCTCTTTGTGTACTATCGTTTCTGGTTTTGCTTTTCATTAGAAATCTTTGTCTGTGAGCTTGTTTGCTTATGTGTCTATATCTGTTCAATGAGTTTTGGCTTTGGTTGTTTTCCTTCTGTTCTTTTGATTTGTCCATACTTGTTTGGTTTTATATCATGTAATTTTACGTTATTATTGTTGTTATTATTATTATATGTCTCTTTGTATCCTATTGAGAAAGAGAAAAAAAGGTTTTTGGTATAGGAGAAAAGGAAAGTGAAAAGTTCTAGGAGGAGTTGTGGGAGAGGAAACAAAATCAGAATCTGTTGAATGAAAAATTTAGTTTCCATTAAAAAAGAATCTTTGATAATTAGCAATAAAAAACTGAAAACTAGATTTTTAATGAAAACAATTTTCATTTCAAAACCTCAAAATTAATAGGTACTAGATATAGTTTAAATAATTTACAAAATTTATTTTGTAAAGGTTATAAAGTAATGTTGAGGGAAATTTAGACCTAAGTACATTAAGACATTACTTGTCACACATGGATTTAAAGGCTTACTATTGTTAAGTCCATGATATTCCCAATTGGGAAATGCAAACCAGACAAAATTTCTAACAAATGTGAAGGTTATTATAGAAAAGAGCAGTTAATACTACAAGATGCACAGAAACCCAACAAAGCTGAGATATTCTTAATAATTTTGAAAAGAATTAATAATATTGTAGGATTCACTAAATCTATCTCATAGCTTGTCTAAGCATACTATAAGAACTGATGATAGTAAAGTCTGATATATCATATTTCACTTTTGGTAATTAATTTATAAAACAAATATCAGGGTACTTCAACAAAGATGCTTTATAAGTGATGAAAATTCAATGATTTCCTCACACCTACATTGTCTCAAAATAATAGGATCTCTATTCAAGACTTAACATTACATTTGCAAATAAAAAATGTAAGATTCAGGATTTTATACCAGACAAAGATTTGAGATAACAATAGAAAGGCAAATATAGGTAAATTGTACTTCATTAAAATTTTTAAAATTACTTCATAATAATTTATGAAGAAGGTGTCGTAGGATGGAGAGAATGTGTGTTCTAAGGGAGAAGTTGGAGAGAAGAGAATATAAAGTGGAAATAAATTAGCTACAGAATTTACATATGAAATTCTCAAAACTATAACAGAATAAATGTGTTAGAAAAGGAATGAGAAATGAGAGGGAAAAATTACCCAGAACTATAAGATAATACTCATAACTCTGTAAAAATATTTAAATATATAATACAATTAAGATGCATCTCAAAAGAAAACAGCTCAAAATTTAAAATAGAATATAAAAAGATACAAAATGTACTAAAACATATGAAATAATGTCCATTACCATTAGAAATTAGGTAAAAGCAAACAAATCCTGAAGAAATATAACTTCTTGATTACTCTATAAAAACACAATTTAAAAAGTTTTGGCAATAATGTTTTTGTTAGATACCATAGGCATTCCTGGTAGAGTTATAACAAAGTGTATACTTTTCAGAAATGACTCTGCAGATTTTTAAGAACTTAATTGCAACACAATTTTCTACCCACATCTTTTCATATTTGAATATAAACTCCAGCAAATGAGACACATAGCAATCCACTGACATGTGCCCACAAACCCAAATTAACCCTATAGAAAATATCCTAAATCAAAATAATAAAATCATTGACAAGAGATTGCTGCTGTGGTTAATGCACTATATTCCTTAATTAGACTATACTTTTGTCTAATAATGAGGTAGTTTTTAAGCATTTTCCACTATGGAAAGACTTTTGAAGTAATTATCTCACTGTTAGGGACCATCCATAACAAAATCACAAAAACATGAAACATTCCAACCACTTGCTTATATAGATATAGAAAATACATAGTTGTTCTTAGTAACTAAAATCATAAAAGCTGAATCTTAGTTGTTTCCCAGCTCATTTTAGTGTGAAAATATGTTCTAGGGTTTGGTGGCAGCTAAGTGAAGAAGTTCTAAGGTTAGATGGTACTGAACTTGTTAAGAACTTTTGTGGGAAATTTTCCTACTATATTTTATACATAATAAATTGGAACAAATATACACATGTATATTTGTAAAGAATGTATTATTATGTAGTATTGTAATTGTAGAAGAAAGATTTAGTTATTCAAGATTTTATATATGTAAAGACTTTAGAAAAATTAAGACAATTAGAGGTAAATTATAATTATATAATACAATTTACATATAATATATTGAATAAACTGTATAAATTATATGATATATTATATAACTGACTAACATAAATATATAAATTGTATAAATGTATGTTGATATCTGAGATAACTATCAGAAATCCTTGTAGAAGCTAGGACAGTAAGAACCTAGATACTCACATAATAACTCACTGTGGTAGAGCACAGTGCATAAGACCTGCAAAATTTTATAGCAGACTAACTTCCACTAAAAAGATTGTAATTGGCCACATAGTTCCACTAATATTTCAAAAGTCATTGGCGATTCCTTGCTGCCAAAAAAGGGAAGGTAAGTTTCTTTTGAGAGTGGAGACACTGATAAGTTTGCCATACTCAAGAAGAAGCCACAAATCTACCAATATTTGGGCAATTATAATTGGCATTAGTGGGAAAAGTTTGATAGGTAGTTTAATGAGAAAGAAATGAGGTGTTTGTGACTAATTGGGTGGGGTGAGTAGATATAATCAAAACTTGGATAAAATTCTCACAGTAATAAAACAATAAAGGAGAGTTAAAATGTTATAGAATCGTGAATTATTGGGAAAGATTTAGTAATATTTTGAGGGCACTGGGAAAGAATATTAGAAAAACGGATGACACATTAATAAATATGCATTTCTCAGTCTATGCATCACAGAAATATTAAATCTGTTAGTCAATCTTTCAACATGTTCTGCTAATATTACCTTTATTTCAATTATTTTTTGTTTCAATTAACATATATCTATTCATATTGGAAAGTATGTGTTCATCAACATACACAGTTTGTTTGCTCTTTCCTACAACGTATCTTGAAGCAGAATAATTGACTGGAGGATTGGCTATTACTATGAGTGACGCTATACTGCTAGAACTTACTTTTACCCACCACACTGCCAACTTTTGTTTTGTGTCATTGTTTTTATTCCTCACTTCAGTTTAGTAGAGTTCATCTTCTTTCTTTAGAGATGATAAGAACAATGACATACAAACTACTTAAGAAACACATTGTTGAGAAATTCAGAGAACAAGTCATTATTATCATGCTAGAGACTCAAAGAAATTATTATAAAATTAACATCTATTTGCCCAAATTCAATTGTAGGATTTACTACCTAGAACTGAAAAAAAAGCTGTATTCTTTATTAGTATACATTTTATGCTCATCATGGAAAACCTAGTAACATTTATCCTAAACTACAATATTACTTAAATTCTAGTGAAACTTTTTCATGACTCCCAGTATTCACTAAGTGTTAAAAATCAAATTTATAGCTAATTACTTGATTTTTTAAAGTCATAATAATAATAAAAAAGATCAGAACATAGTAGTTTTTCATGTTAGATTGTGTATTTTAAAAAATCCATATTCTGGCTCCAAGAAAAATATTACTTTCCATAAAAATGGCTTCCAATTTAGTGATTATGTGATTCCCGAGTGTGCTAACATAAGGGTCTCTGATTCTTGTGCCTTGAACTCTTCCTACTGCTGGTTTCCTAATTCAAATAAGAACTGATAGTTTCAGTTTATCTCACTGTATTATAGTTTACTTGTTTAAAAAAATGAATATGTGAAAGAATGAATAAATACACACATGCATGCATGAATGAATGAGGAATGAATGAATGAAAAACCTAGCATGGTGTAATAATTAACAGCTGAACTGTCACTTATACCTGCTGGGAGAGGGAACATTTTCTCCAAAAGAGTGACACTCCAACAGAGTATCAATTACTCCAGGATAATCCTTCTGTTCCTGAGTAGTTGAACAAGAAAGAAAATAACTCCACAGTTTATTGTGTGCTTTTATTTGGTTGCAGTTTTGCATTCATTTAGTTTGTTTGTGTGTTTTCCTTTGGAGTGAGGTTTTTTTTTTCTTGATTTGAGGAGGTTTTTTGTTATATTGTGTTTTATTTGTTTTATGACTTGGAGTTCGGTGAGTATGGAGGGAGAGAGGGTCTTGATGACTTCGAGGAGGGGAAAATATGATGAAAATATATTTATATTTCAAAACAGTTTAAACTAATAAATATAATATTTTTAAAGTCCAAAATAGTTGCTTAGATTAGTAAAATGTTAAAACCAAACATAATAATAAACCAAACATGTGTCTGTTAAGCTTACTATATATAACTTTAGAGGAATGAAAATATGTTTATTTCACATTAATTAAAGAAAACATAACACTTCTGTTAAATTGACTTGATTAAGAGTTGGCCCTAGTTGGAGTTCTCTACTTCTCTCAGTGTGTCTGTCCTCTCTGTTTAGCTAAAGGATTCTGGCTTGTCTGTAGTCTGTTTGCTGTGCATCTATCTATGCCTGCCTGATGACTATTTGCCCATGGTAAATGATTTTGTTTCCTGTTTATTAACAGAACATAAAACATTACATAAGGAACAAAAGGTGGATATTTCACAGAAATTGTGAACAGCCTTACAAGACTTTCACTAACTTTAACTGATGACAACTGACCCAGAAAACAGAGAGTACTACACACGTTATTTATCAAACAACATTCATATACTATTTCCAGCTATCATATCAGATATTTCTTGTATGAGGTCATCTTCAATTATTTTCTATTTCAGCAAATGGCTATCATAACAAGCATATATGTATACAAAGGCACTGTTCTCTGTATAAGGGTAATTAAAGAAAAGCAACTGGGTATAAGATTATGGCTATGCATTTGTTTAGGCTGTAAAAGCAGATTATATGGTCAATCCAAGGCATGTAAAGTCAGTTACTGTATTGCTGTATTTAAGGCAGGTTAGAAAAATAATTTGAACACACAGCAGGGTAACAGCAAGTCAACTGACTTAAAGGTGAATTATTAAATCCGCTGTTATGTAGAGTAAAAGTTTCATTATTTTCAAATGTAATGTATTTTCATAAAATGTACAGGTACACACAACAGTGTTTGAGCACATAAAATGTCATGCAAAATATGTTTTTTCATGAATCAAAATGTATTAACTAATAATCTTCAACAAAAGACTGAATATCAATTTATTGATTTACCAGTACAGTTCACATAAAACTGTTAGAGTCATCAATTATCAGGGAAAACATAAAATATGTCTGTATATATACACACACGTACACACTCACACGTATTTTCTAGGCTTATATATACAGGAATGTAATGGAATGACTGAAAATTTGAATAGATAAAGAATGCCACTAGAGACAAGTCTCTTGCCAATCCTAAAATGACTCCCTTAATGTAGATAGCTTATTCCCTTCTCCAATATCCACCCTTCCTCCATCTCCACCCTTCCACTTCCCCAAGCTCTCCCCAGTTCTTCCCTTCTCCCTCCCTCTCTCCCTTTTGCCTACCCCCACCTTCACCCCTACCTTCAACCCCCTCCCTACTCCCATGCTTCCAACTTTTGCCCTGCATTCTTGCTTGCTTCCAATTTTCAGGAGGATCTATATATGTTTTTCTTTGGGTTCACCTTGCTATTTGACTTCTCTAGGCTTGTGAGCTATAAGCTTAATGTCCTTTGTTTATGGTTAGAGTCCACTAATGAGTGAGTACATGCCATAATCATTATTTGGGTCTGGGTTATCTCACTAAGGATAGTGTTTTCTATTTCCATCCATGTGGCTGCCAATGGGGGCTGACTGAGAAGCCAATGATGATGGCACTGGGATCTATCTCTTCTGCATATATTGGCTTTTTGGGAACCTATTCTATATGGGTTCACAACTTCTTAGGCCAGGATGGAGAGGGGAGGGCCTTGGGCTTCCCACAGGGCAGGGTAACTTGCCCCTCTTAAAGAAGCAGGGAGAGGGAGGTGGGGGAGTGGGGGAGTGGGAGGGCTTGGGACAAGGGGAGGAAGTAAAATTTTTCTTTTAACACTAAAGAAAAAAAAGAATGCCATTTCTGTAAATCTAAAAAGGTTCTTACGAATAAAATTAGCAATAATTATATCAAAGTTTTTTCTCAATGTTATTTATTTAGTTGATTATCACTTTTATTTGAACACGTTTTCAAAAAGCAAGCACAACATATTTTTTAAAAAGCTGTATATATGTGTTACATATATATTTTGCATTTATTGTTTTTTCTGATATCTTTAAAGTTGTTATCTTTAAAGATGACAGGTTTATATTACTTAATGTCCTAATGGTAAAAACCTATTAATTTTAAAATGTGCCTCAATAGTTTAGTTTATGTGTATAAACATGAAAGTATAGCCCAATCCAGGGAACAGAGAAATCCACAGGCACTGTTTTCCTATATCTCCTTCTCACTTTTGCAATCAGGTAACTTAGAATGAGGTGGAAACACTTATCATCTCTACTGTATAAAGCACAGTAGTTTCAACTATAGACTCGTAATTTCATTGTACATACTGCATTTTTACCAATGTCCTTGTTCCCTGTCTAACAGACTGTGGTAGTCATTATTTTATTCTCTTTTTCTACAAATTCAATACATTTAATGTGGTCACTCATAATTCATCCATCTATTTTATGGCAGATGATCTTTTTAATTAATTTTTAATACAATCCATTTTTATCATAAGTTTTCCATCTTTAAGCTCTTCCCAGATCCTCTCCACCTTCCTACTGAACCAATTTCATTCTCTCCCTTTGAAAAGAAAATGAAAAATAGAACATAAAAATTTTATGTTAGTATATTTGACCTTAAGTTTTTCTTTCTCTAGTTCAAAGGGTTGAGTCAAATGCATTATTTATGCTAAACGAGCAATCTACCACTCTTTTGTGTATGCTGCAAATGCTGCCTTATAGTCTTTCTAAGTGACCCATAATGGCCTTGAAATTTCCATTCTCTGGTAATCTTCCAAATAGCTTAGATCTGACTTTTATACTATGATTCATACATTTTCTTTATACAGATTCATATTTAGTTTTGTTAACCACATGTTATCTGTCCTTTAACTCAACCCCTACCCACCCCTCTGCTTCAGCTTTTACTTCCCAGAATTTCTTCCCTTGTTCATTCATACCACATGTGATCTACTATCATCTTTATGGTTGCAGTATGACAAAATCTCTATTTGTTTGTATATGCACTTTTACCGTAGAGTATGATAATTTTGAATTATTTCTTATTAGTAATATATCTTTCAATCAATTTGATGACTGTGGTGCTTTGAATAGGCATGGTCCCAATAGACTCATGTGTTTGAATGCTTGGCCCATATGGAGTAGCACTCTTAGAATGTGTGAAATTGTTGGAGTAGATGTGGCATTTTTGGTTATTTGTTGCCTTTGAGGTATCATGTGTGTTCAAGCTGCTCCTAGTACACATTTCCCTTTCTGTTGCCTTTAGATCAAGTTATAGCAATCTCAGCCGCTTCTCCACCATATCTGTCTGCTTGCTGCCATATCCCACCATAATTATAATGAACTAAATAAACCTCTGAAACTATAATCTAGCCCCAATTAAATCTTTTCATTGGTGTGAGTTCCCATGGCCATGGTGTCCCCTCACAGAAATTGAAATCCTAAGTAAGACAATGGCTTTCCTTACCATGCTTAATCGTGGAGATATACTATCACTTTGGCTTATCTAGGGATAAACTTTCTTCTGTATTTATAAAACATATTTTGCCTTAATGTGATGTTCTCAGGTGAAAAAATTCTCCCCCTTCTATACTATGAAAATGGTGCAAATCTACCATGGTGTGTAGGCTGAAAAGGCAGTTTACATGTTATATTTTGCCTTCAATCTTGGTGTTCTGAGAATCTTCTGTGATTATTCTTTGAAAATTTTAATGCGGTATATCTTAAGATGGATGCATATGAGAGGACCTGCCCTGATGTTCCCAGACTATCTGATACATGTATTCTATATCTTACTCTAGCTTTACATATATATCTGTTATAATCCTTTTGAATTATTTTTTAGACTTTTGTTTGTTTAATTTTCTGATGAATCCCTGTAGCACATATTCTAAATATTCTTCTTAGTAATAAGAACTCTGTGTCAGCTATCAGGAAGTGAAAACTCAAGGGTCAGAGAAGCAGAGTAGCCTGCTACTAGAATTCTTACCTCTCGCAATGCTCACACAAAATGGGTGATCTTGTCTTCAGATTGCATCATCAGAATGACTGCCTAGAGTGCAACCTCAGACTAACTGCTTCAGACTGTTGCTTCAGATTGGTTTTGCAGGCTGCTCCTTAGACTGACTACTTTAAACTGCACTGTGTTCCTGTTTTCTCCTGCCTTATGTTCCTCTCTCTCTGTTAACCGTATTGCTCCTGTCACCATTCCCTTTGTGCTGCGATTAAAGACATGAGATCCCAAATGCTGGGATCACCTTTGTGTGAGTTCTGCTTCTCCTTTAGATTAGCTCAGTTTCATATAGCCCAAGATGGCTACTAAGAGAGATCCTCTGTCTCCCAAAACCTGGAATTAAAGGTGTGTTCAACCACTGCCTAGCCTTTAGTTGCTTAGCTATACACTCTGATCTTCAACCAAACTTTATTTGTTAAAACACAAAATATTGCCTCAAATCCCAACATCTGAATATTGGCTCCCATTAAAGTTAAGCAATATTCAAGTATACTATCTTTTTTCTCTTTCAGTCTTGTTTATTTTATTCCCCTCAACTGCATTCTCAAATTGGTTATATTTGAGCTCCATTATTCTGCTTTCCTTACATTCATTATTCTACCACTGCCATCGATCACAGTTTAATTTAACTCGGTGTATTTTATAGCTCACAGACTTCTGCTAGCTTTTTAAAATTGCTTCTACCTTTCTGTTACATTTCTCTTTTAGAATATTGAATCATTTATCTGTATTTCCTCAAAGTTAATTACATTTCTTTAGGAAAACTGTTTAAAATTTTTCTTCTGTGAGTTCTCTTACACGTTACTGTTATACTTCTAACATTGTATTATGAGTGTTTGTAGAGTTCTTAGTTTCCTGGGATCTTGTTTAGTTTTTATTCATCATAAATTGATCTTTGAAAGCAAAGTATTTATTCAAGGCTTTGAATGCAGTTTTGTTTGTGTATGTTTAGGAAGTTATAGCAGGATTATTTATTTTGTTGTTGTTGTTTTACTATTTCAGAACTACGTGGTAGCTTAATTGCAGATCTATTGTAAGTTTGACACTTTTGTGTTTTCAACTGTTTTATTACTGCGGGGTGAACACAGACTAGGTCAGTTAGAAATCTATATTAGCTACATTATACTAAGTAGTATACCTAAAAAGGCTAGTCTACCCTCAAGCCCTTCCCTGTCATTAAAGCAGATACACCTACATCATGGAATGTGATTGAACATTGTAAGGTACACCAAATATCCAGGAAGTATAACCATTGAAGAACAAGTTTCAGAAAGTCATGTTAAAATATAGCTATATCACTTTCAAAACCCAAGTTCAGTGTTGCTCTTCACCCTACTTAGTTCAACACAAAGGCATCAATTTGTAAAAGGTTTATTCCAGGATTCTGGAAAGATTCTGGGCAAAGTGTTTCACGTCAGTGATCTCTATGTTAAGAACATTTATGGCACAGTGATATTTTCTGTGAAAAATTAATAAAATGGAGAGGGTCAAGAAACACAATTTGGGCAGGAAATGGTGAGCTTGTCCTGTACCTGAGGTATGCCTTGCTTTTTCTTCTCTTTTGGGACCTTACAATGGATTTAATTTTTCTGCAGCTACTTACGTAAAACCTGAGAATGAATTTATAGCAAGCAGTCACACATGATCCTGACCCAAATTCAATTCTGTCACTCAGGGATGCAGTATCTCTTCCTAGTATCTGAGGTTTCAGAGGTTATGTCTACAGGCACTGTCTTGAGTAAATGGAGATAATGATATCTATCCAAGCCAGTTTGCAATGGGAAATCTTCGAATTTCAAAGCAAAGATCTTTGTCAGCTATTCAGTGTTGTCCTAAAAAAATAGATTCTTTATTATTCTATGGAGCCTACTATCTGTTAGTGTCAGTATAGGTATTCCATAGCCAACAAATGCAGTCCAAAGGTGAGGTATACAAAGACAGTCCTTTGGCAGTGCAGGCTGAAGCTGAGTATATTTGGTGTTGATACAAACTGACATATAAGCGTGTCTATCTTGGGTACAATATAATACCTGCTGACAGAGCTTCTACAGAAATGTTTCTGAACACTGGTCTGGCAACATCTACTCAGCTTAAATTTGGAAAATTATAAGAAATATAGTTTCTCAACAACTAGTCTGATACTATGCTGTTTTAGACCTTAGTCTTAGGTGTATGAAATTCAGTTGTGTGTAATTTGGAAAATCTTAGTCCTACTCCAAAATTTGCAATTATAGAATTCAAAACTCCAGTCAGTTCTACCAACACATAGACCTTTATTAGATGTTGTTTTATAAGGTCCATCTATGATCTCTGGCTTGGATATGGATTCACTTGTCTCTCTACCTGCTATTTGGTCTTCTGTGGTAAATATAGCAATGAGCTGAAAGTCTTTTACCTGGTAACAGCTTTGACTAAGATTTCTGCTGTCTCAAGATATGATAGATAGCTGAGGCCTTTTCTTTTCTTTTCTGTCTTGCTAATATTTTTAATTGCCTCATGGCAAAGGTGTTGAAGAAAGATTAATGTCTATGGTAGTGAGAATGAGCTTAACTGTGGTAGGCGTGGTTCTAAGCTTTCATTTTGAGCCCTCAACTGAAGTTTGCTGCCTTCTCCTTTTCTTTATTATGCTTTGCATTGAACCTTTTATTTTGTTACCTAAATCACTGACATAATTTTTACATGGTATTTTTGGTCCATGAAAGTAGTTTTCAGTGACTAGATATTAAATGATTTCAATGAGAACTGTAGAGATCCAAAAAGGAAGTAAAATATTTAACCAGTAATTATAGTGAGTCGATACACATTATTTTTAGTTAAAGACCTCTGTACTATCAGTGTCATAGTGTGACCTAAAAGCACCATTTGGACTAAAGTTCAAAAGCAATACGTGGAAGCTGCTCAGGTTCTCACAAACTCTTGTTGATCTTTCCAAGGTTTTGTTTCAGAGCTCCTAACACTTTAATGTCTTTGCTTTTATGATACACTATTTCAGAGTGTAAGATGTCTTTACAAATATACAAACCAAAAATAACCATAGCCTTCAACACATGGACAAGTAAATTATTTTTTATGTATTTAGGTTTTAAGTAATCTACCAAGATTTGTATTATGTCCCATCATAGCCACATAAATGGAAAAGAAGATTTTACAGAAATATAAGCTTCGCTTAAAAATACACCTACACTGTGGTGAATTACAAATTTACAAAGAAAGAATCCGTTCTAAACACTTAAAATGGAAAATTTATAAAAATATTATAACTGTATAAAAGCTGCACTTCCATATATTTTTAAATAGACAAATCTGATCAACTAGAGTAAAAACAGCTTGCTGTGAATGTTTAAAGAAAATGTATCTTCCCTTTGAGACTCTGGCTTAGAGTTTGTCATGAAGCACACAGAAGCAATGTGAGAAGATATTCCTCTGTTGTAAGCATTTGTCCCTCAAACAAGTTTATAGTAGCACTGTAGCTTTTAAAGTGTAGCTCTAAAAGCATCTGTACCCACAGTCAATATTACACCATTGTATCCTACCATGTTATAGAAGAAAATGCAGAAACTTATTTCAAGGTACATTACTTTTGTTTATGCTACGTTTGTTTAACACTTTGAATCTGTGATTCTCTGCCTGTCTAAAACACCTGAGAGTCTAACAAAGAGATGAGCTGCCAATAAGAAGGCAAGAGAAAGAATGGGGGGCTTCTAGGTGGAGAGTATAAATAAGAGGAGAAATCTGGGAAGAGAGGAAGAACAAAGGAACAAGAGAAGGAAGGAGGAATGAGAGAACAAGGAGAGGAGAAGCTAAGATCCAGAAGCACAGTCACACAGCCAGCCATGGAGTAAGAGTGAAAGTAAGATCGAAAAAAGTAAGAAAAGGAAACAAAAGAGGCAAAAGGTAGTTGGGATAATTTAAGTTAAGGAAATCTGGGGTTATTCATTGGTAATAATAAGCCTCCATGTGTGTGATTTTTTTAGGTGCTGTTTGAGGACCTCCTTAAAAGACTAAAGAGTAAAAGATTAGTAAATAATAAAAAAATAACAGCAAGCAAGAAAGAAAGAAATTAAAGAAGGAGATGATATGAATTTAAAAAAAGATAGGAATGAAGATAAATGTAAGGGTAGAAGAAAAATGCATGAAGAACTACAATCACTGGAATCTTACCAAAAATAATGAAAAAATTAAGAAGATTGCTAAAATATGCTGAATATCTTGACATTTTTCATAGTTAAATGAATTTCATGATTTGAATAATAGTATTTATTTAATGTGCTGCTTTTATTCCATCAATCTTTAAGCTTACATATTTAAAAAAACTGATGTCACACTGTCACAAAAACATCAAAAAGATTCTAAATTAATTTGTCAGATATTTATAACAACTCCAGAGAAGAGTTCCACTTATTCTCCCAGATCCTTCAAATATAAAAAGAGTGGAATTTCCAAGGATATCCACTGTACATTTCCTAACTAGTTATAACAACAAGCACAAAGCTTCCTACTGAGGCTGGATGAGGTAACCAAGCAGGAGGAAAAGGGTCACAATCATAGGCAAAAGAGTCAGCCTTAAAGTTACAGAAAGCTGGTAGACATTTTAATCAGTGCCCCAAAATACTAGAGAACAAGTGTCTTGAGCATCAGAAATTTATTTTTCAGAGTACTTTGGAAATAAGTAAAACATAAATATGGTAGTACAAATCATTTAAGAATCACTCATTTATAAGAATCTTCATTAAAAATTGAGTTCTTTTACTAAATTACATAAAAAGAGTTTTTAAAAGGGAGGGTGGAGATGGAGGAAGGGTGGATATTGGAGAAGAGAATAAGATAATACATTAAGGGAGTCATTTTAGGATTGGCAAGAGA
>JAQHUG010000632.1:216891-241267 GCA_028555095.1 Dicrostonyx torquatus
TTATTTTAAATTTCTTTTTTTATTGTTAAAAGAAAAATTTACATTCACTCCCCTTGTCCCGGGCCCTCCCACTCCCCCACTACCCCACCGCCCTCCCCCTACTTCCCTGATATGGGGCAGGATACCCTGCCCTGTGGAAAGCCCAAGGCCCTCCACCTCCATCTCGGCCTAAGAAGGAGGCAGAGGCAGGTGGATCTGGAGTTCGAGGACAGCCTTGTGTACTGTAGTTTTAAAGGTTAGTTTGAATTTTATGTTATTAATTTATATCTAGAAATGTGATTAAGTACTCCAAAAACCATAGAGAATCACACAGCTTAGATTTAAAGGCAAATAACTTATACTGTACACAAGTATTTACAAATTTGTTGAATTCACATAATTAGAGCAAAAGAAAGGGGCACTCTTTATTGATGACTGATGTTGAATTCTCCACTGTGGATGGTGCCTTTATTGGCAGGTGGACCTCAGGTGGATAAGAACACAGACTGAACAAACGAGGGAAAATCGGTAAGGAACAGTCCTGCATATCCTCTAATTTCTTCCTCAAAATGGGTTCCTATGATCATTCCTTCATATTTGTGTCTCTCAGCTTTCTACTGTGAGGTCTGTATGACACAGAGAATATTGCAACTTCTCTACAACAGCTGATGGAGAACTGATTCCTGTCACAGATCCTGTGTATGTTTGGAAGCAAATTCAAACCAGTTGAGCCTTAAAAATGCTGTAGTCTGGGACAGGCCTCACTGAGACTCCCTGAGAAAGAAGTTTGTCTAAGCTATCCATTAATTCTGACCTACACTTATAAGAATAATGTATATGGATTGATTAAAATGATGATACTTTAGGTCAGTTTAAAGATAACTTATATGAAAAGAAATGTGTATAATATCACAGAGTGATTACACTGATGTAACTGCATTAAGCATAGGTAGTTATGGTTTCTGATTGCACAGAAACAGAGAAATTTATATTTAAAACTGTTGCAAGATTGATACAACTAAGTATAGAAGATTTTGTAAAAGTTGAGTGAAGTATTTTTTAAAACTGCTCTAGATTGCTTCAATTTTCCAAAACTATACTTTTTTAAGCAATTCACAAGTATAAGATTTTCCTTTTATATTTGGCCATCTGTCCCCTGTGAATACATGCATACATATATGCCATATACATATTATATACTATTATTTGAAAAAATTTCACCTGTGCACTTTTGTTTAACAATCATTTAATGGCAAATGTTGTTTGATAGATAAATATTTAGTGAAGCCTACTGTAGGCAGAGGCATGATTATTCATTTCCTGGCAGTCCAGATACAAAATAATTACACAGAAACTATATCAATTACAATACTGATTGTCCAATAGCTTAGGCATATTTCTGGCTAACTCTTACCTTAAATTAACCCATTTCTTTTAGTCTGTGAATTGCCATGCTGTTGTGGCCTACTGATAAGGTTCTATCCAGCGTTCTTCTCCTGTGGCAGCTACATGATATCTCAGTGAATCTGCCTACTTTTCCCTCTTTTTCTGCTGGAAGGCATGTCTTGTTCTATTTTGCCCTGCTAGTAGGCCAAAGCAGCTTCTTTATTAACCAATGGAAATAAAACTTATTAACAGCATACAGAGGGGAATCACACATCAATCTACCATTTTAAAATTTAAATTCCTGTTTACATTCTTACAACACCAGTCCTGTCCTTATCTCACATAGACCTTTAAGTATCATTAAAGGATCTAAGATGGTTCTTGCTCAATCAAATGTTTAAGACAACACTTGGACTGAGCCAGAAGACTTTGTAAGAACTTAGATAAGCAATAATCTGTCTCATGTATTGCCCTATTATCTAACTACCTTGAGATTCTGAACCATTTATTCATAAACATTTCATCTTCTTTTCAATGATTAAACTGTAAAGAAGGCTACATGCTGATAACTGTGTTATTTCCAGCAAAAATGTTCTGATGCAGAAGTTCTCTCAACCCACCACTATGCTACCATTTCAATTTGCATGAACAGTTCTTCAATTTCTGGCCTTAAATCATCCATGCTACTCAAGTAACAAAGGCTAAGTACTTAAGTATGTGAAATATTTCATATTATGAACTATTTATTATTAATTTCAAATATATTTTCTTTTATATAATACATAGTTGGTATATAGCTACATTATCTATGGTATAATGTATTTAATAAACACAATTTTTGATTTTTATTATTATTAGTGCAAACCAATTTGTTTACATTTTATAGCACTATGTACTAAATTGGATATATCATTAATGTCTGGGTCACAATTTATCTTTAATAAATTTATCTTTAATAAAAGTCCTGCATAGACCTTCTGCCTGGCTATTGCCATTCAGCTTTTTATTACAACAACCATAGCAATACATTTTCCCCAGTGTACAAATATCCCACAACATGACCATGCTTGAGACTCTTCTAAGGCTAATTTAGGAATGCATTTTAATATTTGGATAATCAGGTTTTATTTTGTATAAAATTTCATTCAAAGGAACATAATTTCACACGTCTCTAGGTTTAGTTAGAGATTTTAACTGGATTCTTCCCACCCACAGTCAACTATGCATTTTCTTGTTCTCATGAGCACCATGGATATTTCATGCAGAGCACAGGCAGTTCCATTCCCAGTTGTAGATGAAACTCATGCAAGCAGCTGCTACAACCCTAGGGATAGATGCCATTCCAGGAGGATATTCTGTCTTAGACAAATTAATACTGCTTTGAGAATCTTTATCATTCCAGAAAGAAATGCTACCATCAAGACACTCAACAACCAACTTGGAGAGTTTTTGGATAATAGGGAACCTTTTTTTTATTATTGATGGTATACAAATTAATATAGCCATTTTGGAAATACATTTGGAGGTTTTTTTCAGAAAAAAAATAAATCAGACATAAATTACAATGTAAATATTTCATTCCAGAGATTAAGCCCAGAAAATTCCATTCTTCTCATAGAGATACCAGCATGACCATGTTTAGTGTTGATTAGTATAGAAGGGAAATTGAATCAACCTAGTTATCCATGAACAGATGCAAGGATAATGAAAATCTGTTACATTTATAAAACAGAAAACTACTCAACTCAAAATAAAAATGAAATCACAAAGTTTGCAATACATGGAAACTTAGAATGTATAATAGGTAATGGTATCACACAATCTCAAAAGCTAAAAATAATATGAACTCTCTCATATGCATTTACACATGCAGTGCTCTCTGTGTGTGCAGGTGTGGGCTTATGTTTGTAAACATATACTTGTACCTACCTAGAACCCACATAATGAAAAAGAGTAGAAACCCCTGCAAGTTATCCTCTTACTAACACATGTGTGATGTGGCATGTTCATGTGTTTGCATGTATATGCATAAACACAACAAATAAAAGTAAAAATAGGCATTATGGTAGGGAAGACACCCTTGCATCGATATCTGTCCTTCATATCTGTCTACACCACACATCCTCCATATTAATCTGACCATTTCCCCTCCTCTTAGTTTGAAGACGTATCTGTGCATGATGTCACAACGATCCTGTTATTTAGCAAGAGAAGCCCTTTTAGGTAATGTAATACTTCTGACATAGACTGGCCATAAAAAATCTTTATCTTATCCTATTTTGTGAATCTGTTATCAGGTTTTAATACCTCACTGTACTCAACTAAAACCAAAATTTCAAAACTTGTGGTAAAATTCTTTATTTTCATCTTATCCAATTATAACTGCAATCACCAAGAAAACAAATAACTTGTGTGTGATACCTCAAAGAAAATAGTATACATGCTTCTGTAGAAAGGGAAAAAATGGAGATAACATGAGAGAAAAGTGTACCACGCATGAGACAGAACCATTGTATTCTATGGTGTGAAACTCGCAAATGTAGGTCACCACTACACTATTCAAAATACAAAGAAAATGAAATCAGTCTTGATGCCCTTTTATAGAAACTAAAAATGTTAAGCCAAGCTCAAAGAACAAATACTCTTATATGTGAATACTAGCTTCTGATTTTTTATATATGGGTTTTTTTATATAAGTGAATGTCTATGGAGTCCAGGAAATGAAAAAAATGCCATATGAATTGGCAGTGAGGCTTTAAGAGGTAAAGGTGAGGAGATAAGAGAACACACATGAGAAAGGGGATGGAAAATCAACTGTGTTTAAATACTTTTCTTGAACATATAAAATCATAGGTTCAATTACTGTCGCATTTATCAGATAGTCCTCAGAAGCAAGAGAAATACACCATGTACTAATTACAAACAGCATTTTTCAGAAAATTTTTGAGGACAAAAATGACAGATGAGAAGCCAAGACAGAACAGAACTTTCAGAGAATCATTTTGAATCATTAAAAAATGAGAAGAAACTGGATTCACAATCTAGAATACAAATCCAAAAATCTGAAGATACCCTTCTCACCAGATAGGGTCAAAAGGGACATGGGTGACAGAGGAGGCATTTTCAGGAAGTGGAAAAATCAGAAAGATTACAGTCGACATTAGCCTGATGACTTCCACTCTCCCAGTTATTTTCTCACAGTACATTAAATTCTCCCTGCTTCAGATATTCCCCCAGGAAGATCTTCTCTCAGTAGGCCTCCCCATAAACTGCAGGGCAGCCTAGGAGCCAAAGGCTCTTCTCTCAGTCGCTCGTCCTGATTCTCTGCACCACAGACACATAAAGTGGGCTAATGAGTTAAAACACATCAACTTCTGCCTCTGCAGCAGTTTTATGTGGATTTATTCCCTTAAAAATGTGTTGAGGGAAGGCATTCTATTAGCATTTGTAATAACCTCACAAAGCTTTATCATTTAGTAGTTCATCTTGGAAATGCCTTTTCTCAGATTTGAGAGGAAAAATATGGGAATGAAAGGGCAAAGTATTTGATTTTAATCATCCCCTCCTTAGCAGCATTATTAAAGGTAAGCGTCCTCTTGCCATGACATTAAGATTTGCATTTTCTCTTTATCTTTCTTAAGCACTTCACTATATAATGGGCTTAAGACAGCATTTTCAAGCACTACTTTTGTAAAATTTAAATATGGCCTGAATAAGCTTGCTTGTTGAATTTCATAACAAATAGTCATTAATATTCTCCATAACCTAATACAGTGTTTATAAATTACTGTTTTCACTACAGTGACAGTCAGTAAGTAACAAAGGAAGGTTCCCTAGGAGGAAGTTTTGTGTTTATCTGTTAATATCTCAGTCCTGAGGACTTTATTTTTGTTTGAATTTACTCCCCCCATCATCCCTCCCTATCCATGTTTCTGTGATTATGCTTCATCAGATTTTGACACCATCTACACCCTACTTCTATTATGTCACACTCAAATCATTCTAGTTTTGATAAACATAGGATATGTATCATTTATGGCAAATCTAGTGGATAACACTGTGTATATTCCTTGTCTGCATATGCACTTCCTCACACTTTAAGTTGAATATCTACAACTGGGAGTAGTAGGCCTCTAAGTTGTCTTATATTATATTCATGTGATCAAATTTAGCACAATATCAACTTGTTCTAAAAATTAGATAGATAGATGTGTGTGTATATATATATATGCACACACACACACACAAACATATATATATATATATATATATATATATGCAATTTAATGCAAGCAGCACTATATGGGTCCCCATAAATCTACTGCTTAATATTCCTATACCGTAATGTCACTCTGATTACTCTAGGACATTTGGAGACTTATGAAACACATTTATTGACTATTTAGAGTTCTCCATTTAAAAAGATTTTGTGTATCTGTTTCCTTTCTTTATTAACCTTATTTATTTTTGCTGTTGAAAATTAGTTTGATTTCTCCTAGTAGTGTGCTCCTACATTCCTGAACAAATCGGATATTGTAAAAATGAGGTGGCGTGAATTCTCCAAGAGCTACCTGGATATGTGATGCATGTCTGTGAACTTACAAACATATTCTTTTCTTTTCTTTTTTTAAAACTATTTCTCCTCATTTTGCATACCAATCCCAGTCCCCTCTCCCATTCCTCTAATCCTGCATGCACTTCTCAGAGAGGATGTGGCCCCTCATGGAGAGTCAACAAAGTCTATCACATCATTTGAGGCGGAACCAAGGCCCTCCCGCCTGTATCTAGGCAGAAAAAGTTATCCCTTCACAGTGAATCGGCTCCAAAAAGCAAATTCATGCTTTAGGGATAAATACTGGTTCCACTACTAGTGGCCCCCCAAACTGCCCATGTCCAAAAAGATCAAAAGTCTCAACATTAATCCAGCCACACTGAACTTCCTAGAAGAGAAGGCAGGAAGTAGCCTTGAACACATTGGCACAGGAGACCATTTCCTGAATATAACACCAGTAGCACAGTTACTGAGATCGACAATTAATATTGGGACCCTTTAAAACTAAAGCTTCTGTAAGGCAAAGGACACTCTCAAGATGGCAAAATAGCAGCCTACAAAAATGGGAAAAGATCTTCACCAACCCTGCAAACAGATTTTCTTGAGCAAACAAGAAATAAAAAAAAAAACACAAACAAAGGGCAAATCTGATTATATGTGATTTGTTCATTGAATGTCTCCTGCTGGAAATGCAATGTTGCTTCATTAAAACATTCATTCAGATGGAACAAAGACAATATAAACCCTCTAAATGAAGATATAAATTAAAAGAGAACATAAAACCCCTTAAGTGCATAAAATTTGTAGAATACACAGTGTATATTTCTTAAAGAAATAAATACTGGAGACATAAATCTACAATAATTTCTGAGTGAGGGACTATCACAGCAAGAAAGCATTTAGATAAATATAAGTTGAGTTTTCTGTGTGTGTATGTGTATGTAATTGTAAATATGAATTTTTCAAAATGGATATTGGATTATATGCTTCTAATACATACAGGGGAGTCCTAACTTTCGAAGGGACACTGCAGCTTCAGGAACCTCACATCCATTCTGGTCAGTTGCTTTTGTTAATTACCACAGCCTGACCAATAGGCTTATACAGATACTGGGATAGAGGTAGTACTTGCACTAAGATGAAGAAACTTCACCTCCCAAAGCTTGCTGATTTCTCTAATATGGACAGAAATTGAAGAAAAAGATTCAGAGGTCAATACCATTGCATGGTGTAACAGATCTCCCTGAAGAGGAGAAATCACCCAGAGTGCTAGCATGTGTAATTCCCTACCAGAACCTCAATTTTTCTTAGAAGTAGGCTGCATTTTTTTTCTCTGAACTTGAATAAAACATCTTTGAAATAGTATTATATGTTCTTCTAGACAGACTCAGATATGGATTTTCCAGTGACTCATTCCTTCCAAAACATTAGATACAGCATTATTTTTTAAAAGTGACTAATTTTATACTGATAGCTTTGGCATTAATAATGGGTGCTGCATGTTCTGGATATATATTTTACTTCTAATCTCAGTCAAAATTAACTCTTTTCAAAGAAAGCTAACATGGTATATTGCATGTTCAGAAGTATTGTCACTACAAACTATAACCACACTAAACTATAATACATGCTATGTAAAAGCATATAGCTATAAGACAGAATAGAAGGACAAGGGGAGTCCTGGGTGTGTGATTGGGAGAGAAGTTCCTCATACTGAAATCCATCTGCAGCATTTCTGTAGCACAAAATCAAAAATTCCAGCACCATCAACAACTGGTACAGCCTTTCTCTATTTCAAGCCTTAAATTTTCAATTTTCTAGGATCATCACTTGAAACCTATTTTTTTAACAAAGAAAGAGCAAGCTATAAACCTTTCATATAAGTGTAGTAGCTTCCAATTTTCCTTATTATATTATATTTCCATCAAAAGCAACTTTTGAGTCACAATCACCTATCTACTATCTACAAAAGATGGAAAAGGGCAGGGAAGGCATAGTTTGAGGTGTAATTTGGTGCAACAAAATGGTGTACATGGCTACTGCCAAGATAATTTCCACTCTCTGTTGAGGAATCGGTACCCAATTGGTTTATGTTATATATTCTGTTACCCTTTCAGAAAAACCCATACCCATGATCTCCATGTTTTTTTTTCCTTCTTGAGTGATTCATTTTCTCCTGAAACTTGTACTCAATCCTTTATTAAAATCCCTGTAATAAAAGCACCAATTCTACTTCTAACTTTTCAGGCTTCAAATGATTTTCTACATAAAAGCAACCGATTCTGATTTGATAGAAATATAGGTACCTAATGGATTAAGGTAAACTTGTTGATTAAGGTAAACACTTGATGAAAGTGGTACGAAGGTTATGCCTGAACTCTGCTCCCATTACTTATCAATATAGTGGATTAACCTCATGAATTAGAAAGCTCTTTTCTAAGAACATATGTTCTTCTCTTTTACCTTTAAATAATTTTAATATTTATAATTAATGGGGAAATGTTTTCTGCTAATAGATATTTGGTGATACTGTATTTAGAGATATACTTCAATCACCAACTTCATATAACAACTGTGGCAATGTGGAGCTATTTGTTACCAGTCAAACAAAACTGCATTTTTTTTTTACTATACTTTGTGAGACACTTAATCCACATTATCAAGACATGTTGTAGGCAAAGAAATAGAACCAATAACATATATGTTGTTATTGTATCAGACCTTCCGTGGTTATATAAGCTGGAGAAACAGAAATACTGATGATGTAATTCTCTCAAAATTCAAAGGTCCTGAAACAAGGAGTGTAACGATAGAGGCACGAGAAAAAGGACATCTTACCAAGCAGCTGTGGCACATGCCTTTAATCCCAGAACTAGAAAAACAGGCAGGTGGATCTCTGTGGGTTTGAGGCCAGTCTGGTCTATAAGAGCTAGTTCCAGGACAGGCTCCAAAGCTACAGACAAAACGTGTCAAAATAAATAAATAAATAGAAAAAAGAATATGGACAGCTCAACTCAAGAACAGAAAACATATTCAACCTTTTCTTGCTCTTGGCTTCATTTGATCACTCAATGGATCAAAGACACATCCATTGTCAAACAGTTGTTACTGAAAATGACAATGAATATATAAATTTCCTCAACACCTACTATTCAATATATGTTCAAGATGCTTTGTGTTACCATCTAACATCTAGACATTCCTAAGTCCATGAAAGTAAGTAAATGTAATTAGCAAGTAGGAAGATGAGTGTTTTAAAACATCTGTGACTCATGGCAACACAAGCAGAAAATTCAGATATCACAAATGACTCAGGATTTTAGTAAATAAAACTACCAAAATGGAGCCTGAGAAAAAGTACTACATGGAGGAATAGTAATACAAATATTAGAAATATAAGCCACAGCCATGTAAATGTAACTTATATAATAATACATTCACTCCTTTTTCCAAATAGAATTGTATTATTATCTATTGTTTTCTTTCCTATGATTATTTCCCAATGTACTATTATTAATAATTACCTCATTGCCATATTAATATAGAAATGTCTATCAACATTTTCCTCATAGTAATTGTCTATTAATAATTTTTATATGTAGCCTCTAGACCAAAAAAAGATAGAATGGATATAATGTGAAATGATAGCTTAAATGACAACATAATTGATGTGTGGAATGATATAAGCAACCTTTCTTTTTCTTATATTTGTAAAAATGAATTAAATATGTATTTTTCAGTTATGCTTAAAGTTTGAATTTTCCATGAATATTAGTGCTACATTTCATCATCATCATCATCATCATCATCATCATCATCATCATCATCATCATCATCATCATCATCATTTATGCCCCAACAATGCTTAAGCATGCATAGGCAGCCTGTTTATGGTGTTTCTCCAGTTCTTCCTATCCTGGGTAGTCCTAAACATTTGTTTTTATTGTCATACTCAAGGTTTCACCATCTTCCTTTGTGCTGTCTATCCAGTGTTTTTCTGGGCCTTCCTCTTAGTCTAATCCCGTGAACTCCTCCAACTTTATGTATCTGCCTTTATTCATTCTCATAACTAGCCAAAGTATCTCAACCACCATTACTATATCCTATAGTTTACTTCCTTCTGTAGATGGAGACGTTTCTTTATGTCATCATTGTACAACCTGACTCTTCATGTGACCTCTACAATCCTCCCAAGATAAGCCATCTCAAACACATTCAGCCACTGTTCTAAGGAGCATTTTGTTTTCCATGTTTCGGAGTTTTAAAGAGGGCAGCTCAAGACAAGTGTCTCATATACTTGTAATTTTGTTGCTGTCATTATGTCTCTTGATGGCCAAATCTTTCCTACATTTATAACAAATGAAATCTCAAATTTTTGATGTACTGTGCCATATAGGTAGACAAAAGAGTCATGATAGAACAGAGAATCTGTGGAAATTGAGTTCTGTGTCATCCTGTATAGCCATAGGTTTCAAGAAAATTGCAACGTTGTAGGGACAATAACTAAACTCTAGGTGAATGATGTATTATCTGTGGATTTTGTTCATAGTTATGAGTTAAAATGATCAAAATGAAATCTCAGTGGCAGCTACATGAGTTTAAACTCACTAGATAATTCATAAATTGTCTTAATATCTACTTAGAATTTCGCTCTTGCAATTATATGCATTGATATTTTTCTTTTTGTTGTTATTCTACTGTTATATGTGTATATGTGTTTATAATATAAAAACACAGGTTTATATATTTTCATATACAATTGTATATGTTCAGAACTTCCCTAAAATTGTGTGTATAGAATTTTGCATACAGTCATACCTGGGTAACATGTATTATAAAATGTTACACTTTTGGCCGGGCGGTGGTGGAGCATGCCTTTAATCCCAGCACTCAGGAGGCAGAGGCAGGCGGATCTTTGTGAGTTTGAGACCAGCCTGGTCTACAAGAGCTAGTTCCAGGACAGGCTCCAAAGCCACAGAGAAACCCTGTCTCAAAAAAACAAAAAACAAATGTTACACTTTCTTTTAAGAAATACTGGTGTATCACTGTGTGGGCCTGTGTCTGTACCTGTGTGACAGTGACTGTAGTGGTTTGAGGAGAGTGTTGATGCTACTGGAGCTAGAGTTACAGTTGGTTCTGAGCATCCTGGCTTGTGTTCTGGGAGTCAAACTTAGGTGTTTTGCAAAAACATCAAAACATCAAATACTGTGAGCCTTCTCTATTCTTATAAAATGTTTGTTGAGAATGATAAATAATTCTGTGAGTATTTTATACATATATATATGCTATAAATATAGTTTTATGATATTGAAGAAAAAAATGACATCATTAGTTTGATGACAGTTTGGACTACATGACAAGTGCCAGAGAAGCATAAGATTCATGTATGGCTTCCTGTCTTCAAATCCAAAAGTAAATAATTACAAGAAGCAAACAAATCTAATAACAAAAACAACAATAATCCAAGCATGAATTTTAATGCTGGCTAACATTCATTAGCAGAAGCAAGATTTATTGTCCTGTCTGAAACACCTAAACACTAATGAAAATTTATGAATTAATCGCTCTCAGGGCATTGTGTATCAGCCTTGAAGACAGTGGTGCTGAGAAATGGGAATGAAAATAAATCCTACTATTTACTCAGTCTAATGCATGATGTATTTCTGGGTTATAACTTGGGATTCAGTCAGGAGAAACTCAAGTTGCTGGAAAGTATTCCTTTTTTGAGAACACAGAGTTAAAAATCTAGACAGGAAAAATGAACTGAATTTGCAGAGAGAGATTAGAAGACTTTTATTCAGGTGAGGAAAGCTAGATATGTTCAGATAATTCCATCAAGAATTCAATTGAATATTGATTAGTGCATAGATGAAAAAAATATACTAAATATACTCAGAATTTTAGAAATCAGTCCAAAGAAGTTTAGAAACAAATTAGAATTTTAAAAGAGGCACAAGTCCAGCAGGTAGGCTGCTCCAACACCTGCCTCCCATCGACCCAATCCTATAAGCTACAAGGCCTACTCTACCCCCAAACCTATCCATTTCCTGTAACCTCAGAGGAACACTGCACCAAAGCCTGCACAGAGTAAACCAAGAAGTGAGATTCCACTAAAATCAGGAAAAAGAGAAGGCTGTCCATTCTCTCTATATCTAGTCAACATAGATTTTGAAGTTATAGTCAGAGAAATAAGACGACAAATGAAGAGCAAGGGTAAACAAATTGGAAAGGAAGAAGTCAAACTCTCACTATTTGCAGATGATAAGATAGTATACTTAGGCGACCCCAAGAATTCCAGCAGGTAACATCACAGGTAATAAACACTTTCAGTAATGTGGCAGGATTCAAGATCAACTCAAAAACATCAGTAGCCCTCCTATAAAAAATGATAAAGAAACTGAAAAAGAAATCAGAGAAACATTGCCATTCACAATAGCCACAAATAACGTAAAATATCTTTGGGTAACAATAACCAAGCAAGTGAAATATCTGTTTGACAAGAACTTTAAATATTGGAAGAAAGAAATTGAAGAAGATATCAGAAAATGGAAATATCTCTGATGCTCTTGGATATGTAGGCTCAACATAATAAAAATGGCAATCCTACCAAAAGCAATCTACAGATTCAATGCAATTCCCATCAAAACACAATTCTTCACAGACCTTAAAAATAAAACACTCAACTTCATATGGAGAAAAAAAACAGGATAGCCAAAACAATCCTGTATAATAAAAAAACTTCCAGAGGCATCATCATCCCTGACATCAAGCTCTATTATAGAGCTACAGAAATGAAAACAGCTTAGCATTGTCATAAAAACAGACAGGTTGACCAATGTAATTGAATTGAAGACATGGACATTAAGAACACCTAAGTTTTGACAAAGAAACTAAAATTATAAAATAGAAAAAGAAAACATCTTCAACAAATGGTGCTGCATAACTGGATGTCAGCATGTAGAAGACTGAAAATAGATCCATACCTATTTCATGCACAAAACTCAATTCAAAAGGATTAAAGATCTCAATATAAATCTTACCACACTGAAACGGATAGAAGAGAAAGTGGCAAGAAGCCTTCAATACATGGACACAGGTGACCACAGACAGAGAGCAACAATAAATAAATGGGACTCCCTGAAACTGAAAAGATTCTGTAAAGCAAAGGACACAGTCAATAAGACAAAAAGGCAGCCTGAGGAATGGGAAAATATCTTCACTATCCTCACATCAGACAAAGGACTGATCTCCAAAATATATAAAGTACATAAGAAATTAGACATCAAACTTCCAAATAACCCAATTTAAAAATGGGGTACAGATATGTACAGAGTATTTTCATCAGAGTATTTCAAACGACTGGAAGACACTTAAGGAAACATTCAACGTTCTTAAACATCAGGAAAATGTAAATCAAAATGATTCTGAGATACCATTTTGTATATGTCAAAATGGCTAAGACCAAAAACCCCAATATTAGTTTATGTTAGAGAGGATGCAGAGTAAGGGGAACACTTCTCTATTGCTAGTGAGAATGCAGATTTGTACAACCACTCTGGATATCAGTATGGCAATTTCTCAGAAAATTGGGAATCAACATATCGCAAGACAAGCAAAACCACTCTTGAGCATATACTCAAAGGATGTTCAACCATACTTCAAGGACATTTGTTCAACTATATTCATAGCAGTATTATTTGTAATAGCCAGAACCTGGAAACAACTTAGATGCATCTCAACTGAAGAATGGATAAAGAAAATGTGGTACATTTATACAATGGGGTACTACTCAGTAATATAAAAACAATGCCATCTTGAAATTTGCATGCAAATGAATGGAACTAAGAAAAAAAGTCCTGAATGAGGTAAGCCAGACACAGAAAGATGAGCTTGGTAGGTACCCACTCATAGGTGAATACTAACTGTAAAGCAAAGGATAAGGAGTCTTTAGTCCATGGCCCAAGAAAAGCTAAGTAACAAGGAGAACCTTATGAGAAACAAACATAGATTCCCTTGCTTTTGGGATATAGACAAGTTCTCCTGAAAGAAATTTGAGAGTGGGGGTGTGGGGAGAAGGGAAGGCAGAAGTGGAGGAGGAGGAAAGATAGGGAGAAAGAGAACTAGAGGGAACAGAATGGCCAAGATGGGGAAGGACAGAGACAGAGAACAAAGAAAGAAATATCTTGATTAAGGGGTCCATTATGGGGCTAGCAAGAAATCTGGCACTAGGGAAATTCTAAGGAATCCACAAGAATGATTCCAGCTAAGTCCCTAAGCAATGGTGGAAAGGGTGCCTGAAGACACCCTTGGTCTTGCCCTGTAGTTAGATTGATGAGTATCTTAAATGTCAACATAGAACCTACATCCAGCAACTGATGGAAAGAGATGCAGAGAACCACAGTGGAGCATTAGACTGAACTCCCAAAGTCCAGTCGAAGAGAGGGGGAAGGCAAGAATATGAGCAAAGAGGTCAAGCCCATGATGGTGATACCCACTGAAATAAACTTACCTGAGCTAATGGAAGACTTCCAACTCCAGCCTGACAACTAGGGAACCAGATAGGACCAAACTAGGCCCTTTGAATGTGGGTGACAGCTTTATGGCTGATGTAGACAGTGGGGCCACGGACAGTGAGACTAGAATTTATCCCTATTGTTTTTTATGGCCTTTTAGAACTCTTTCTCTCTGGAGGGATACCTTGCTCAGACAAGATACAGAGGGGAAGGCCTTGGTCCTGCCTCAAAGCAAAGTGCTAGTCTTAATTGATTCCTTATGGTAAGCCTTACCCTCTCTGAGGAATGGATGGGGGGATGGGGATGAGAGGTGGAGGGAACAGGATGGGAAAAGGGTGTGGGGAATGGATTTGGCATGTAAATTGTAAAAAAGAGAGATTTTGTCTTGTTTTATTATTTGTTTTTTTGTTGTTGTTTGTTTTCGAGACAGGGTTTCTCTGTGGCTTTTGGAGACTGTGCTGGAACTAGCTCTTGTAGACCAGGCTGGTCTCGAACTTACAAAGATCTGCCTGCCTCTACCTCCCAAGTTCTGGGATTAAAGGTGTGCACCACTACTGCCTGGCAAAAAGAGAGATTTTTAAAAAATAAATTAAAATAAAAAGTGGCACAAATGCTTTCAGTTGTCACTACTCAAAAGGTAATGTAGTAATTCATGAACCATGAGCCAATGGACTTCAGAAAAAGTCCTAGAATAAATGTCCTCCTGCTTAAGAAATTATTAAAACTAAATTGAAAAGTGATAAATCGTTTTCAAGAATCAATAACATCTTGGCAAAGGGACATACATAAGGCTATATCTATCACCCACTACCCACAAAGGTAAAATCATGTTGCGAATTCCACAGAGTTAAATTTATCTTGGACATTTGATTATGTACAAGGATTATACAAAGTTTAGGCAAAGAGATGCTGCCATAGGACAGGGAGATGCTGAAATAGGTAAGGAAGGCAGTCAGGTCATGCTTCTTGAGTTTAATCATTGGTCCAATATACTGGTAAGAAAGAACTCACACAAGATATACTTTGATCTCCACACATGCACTGTGACACATATCGAAATGACGGATTATCTGTTGGTAGTTAATAGGGTAGGTGTGCTGCTGTTGCATATCCTAAGCTGTATTTCGATCAAACAAACAAACAAACAAACAAAAACCTTCTTTTCCTTAGGACTGAAGGCAGGGGGATGCATTCTGCAGCAGGATATTTAAAGATATTGCTGACCTTAAGACAAAATTACATCATTAAAAATCAATTATTAGTTGGAATTGTATTTAATCCAACTAAGATAATGAAACATCATCTCTTAGCAACATAGGGCATACCATTACCATTGGTAGTCATATAGCTAACAGGGTTATGAAGCTTGGTAGCATTGCATGGTATTAAGAGCATATAAACCATAGATTCATGACACAGAGAAAAGATAAAAGTTTTGATTTTGAAATGCCATATTTACTATAGATATATCACATTTGCACAATGATAATGTTTCCTACGCATTATGGTAGGAGCTATCTCAGAAAACTCAACAATACCAGGCAAATGACTATATGTTTCCAATGTAAAAAACAAAACATTATTTTTCATATTTCATTGACTTAAAGAAATCATGCCAATTAGCCTTCTGTTTGAGAAAACAAGTTTTTGTTTTTTGCTTTGTTTTGTTTTTTGGAGTGCTGGATCTATGGGTAGGAACATTTGCAGCATTTTCCGAAGACCTGAATTTGGTTTCCACTAGTAAAATCCGGTAGTCCAACACCATTTATTTGTAATTCCAGTTCTATGTTATCTGATACATCTGGCCTTCTATGACACCAGCACTAACACACACATGCACATGCATGTGCTCTCTCTTTCTCTTTCTCAAAAATCTGTTTGCACATGTCTTCTGAATGGAAGGAATTATGACGTATGTCAACAGATCTGTCACTATTGACCATTAAATACTTTTCTTGCCTTCTTACTGCTCTTAAAACAGACTCAAGCTCCTTTCAGAGACTTGTGAATCATGGCATCATGATAAATGCAGAGTATACCATAAATCACAAACCAGAAGACAAGGCTATATTTTTTGATGCTTCCTATTAATATATGTACTGCCTTGTTAAATGAAGAATTTTCATGTGATATTTGAATGTGGACTTTATTATCAAAGTTTTATAAAACTACTGTGTTTAAATTCATCAACACTACCCATGCATGGGCAGAGCTACTTGAATGATTCCAGGCATATCAATCTTTGTTCTGTAGTATATTCATAGCTTTATTTCCTATAAAATTTGTATTGATTATTGTAGTATATAACATAAAGTTAATATTCTGTTTGCAATGTCATGTTCCTTTCTCATGACCTTTTGTGTATATCTGAGGCAGCCCTCAGTTAACTCACCAACTCTGAGTTCATAAACATTACTTAGAGTCTCCTCCATTCCCATTAACAATAAATGCCCCAAACTACATTTGTTTTACAGATTATTACAATATATGCTCTTTTATAATTTTAATTATTTGATAATATACCAAATTATTCATTTTGACTATAATTTCTATAATATAGTATCTTGTATGTTTTTTTCTTTGTGTTTAAAGCAGAGGTGAGAATATAGTGTGTACATGCCAGTACATGGGTGTGGAGTCAAAGGAAAGACATCAGATACCCTTTTTTGTAACTATACACATTATTCAAAGGTCTCTTACTGGACAAGAAACTCATTGTTTCAGCAAGGGTGGCTTGTCAACTTGCTCCCAAGATCTGCCTCATACACTTCTCGCATGTCTATTATCACAGGTGCCTGCTATGTGCCTGGCATTTATGTGGGTGTTTAGAATTTGGCATAGGTAGACTTTCCCAAGCCCAGTGTGTTTAGTTTTCATGACCTCCAAAATATATTCCGGTGAGCAAATCTATGCTCATTTCATCATATATTTCCTACTCTTGCAATTTTAATTCCTAGTAAATTAGGAATAACATATCATTCTGATTATTTTTATGCCAATATCTTTATATGAACGCACAAATTAAATCTCTAAAAGAAAATTTTTATTTCTCTGTTCTGCCACTTTTAGCAGAGTTGAAAATATATGCAATTGCCCAAGTAAGGTTGATTATTCTGAAAATAATAATTAGAAAACTTGTAATAAAAATAATGGATAAATTCTTTAAATATTTTGATTAGCCTCTTTCAATTTATCATAGAGTTTCAGCATGCTATTGGAATTTTAAAGGAATGATCTCTTCTTAGTTAATCTTGCAGGGTTTTATAAGCCATATTCTTTATCAGCAATGTTTTCAAGAAAGGTTATTTTCTTAACCCGACCATTAACTTGACATACTTTAAAAGATGAATCAATAAATATTAAAATCACTAAAAAACTTCGCTAATATCTGAATAGCACTAACCACTGATAAAGCAGAGAATAACCTCTAAGAATATCTCATAATTTCAACATCCCCATGTCTTTGCTATTATATTAGATACCATGGTTTGAATATTATAAACACTCTGTTATAGACATAATTAGTCCTCTATATTCACTGATCATATTATACATTAAAGTTCAATATGAAAGAATCTAAAATGCATCAAAAATTGTCAAATAACAAACTGGAATATGGTCATATAATAGAATACTATTCAACAGTAAAAAGATCCAATAATGCACACCAAAAAAAGAAAAGAAAAAATCAATTCTAAATTTTAGCTCAAACTTACAAGTTATTTGGAACGTTGTACAACTTATTATGGGCAATACTTTTATTAAAAATTTTAGCATTAAATTTTGAACTTCCTTCAAATTTTGCAAGAATATACTGTGAAGTAAACAGTGTGCTTATTAATACTCCTGCTCTGAGTTATTCTCCTATCTTTCTCTATCTACATCAATTCTGTTTAGACTATATCATCTCAAACTATAATTTGCATTACCAGTTTTTACAGTGTTGTGTTTTCTTATAAACAATAGTTGTTGAATTGATGCTGTGGTCAAGATGTGGGAGTAATAGTTCCAGACATTATCACAGAAAAAAACAGATGGGATGGTTTATAACTGACACCGTAAATGGGAGAGTTTATTGACAAATACTGTTAGTGGGGAAGTCCTTCTGTATATGTATTGCTTTTACTGGTTAATGAATAAAGCTTCTTTGACCTACGGCAGGGTAGACTAGAATAAGGTGGAAATTCCAAGCAGATAGATTAGTAAAGAAGCTGGATTCAGGAAGATGCCATGTAGCAGTAAAAAATACAGATTCCCTAGAACCTTACCAGTAAACCACAATCCTCATGGCAAAATTCAAAATAATATAAATGGGTTAATCCAAGAGTTAACAGCTAGCTAGGAATACACTAGAGTCATTGGCCCTGTCGTGTTGCAATTAATATAGTTTTTGTGTGATTAGGATCTGGGCAGCCCGGAACAAGCAAGTAATCTCCTACAACACACTGCAGATAGGGAAAATTATATAAAACAATATAGATAGAGTTATTTGAAACAAAATATTGTAGGTGTGATGATTTTAACAAAAAAATATAAATGGGGTAGTTAATATCAAAATATTGTAGATTAGATTGTTTATAAGAAAGTACCGTAAATGGGATGGTTTATAATATTTCTATAATTCAGGATCCATTATGGTAAGGCTTTGGAGAGAGCCCTTTTTCTGGTTACAGGCAGATACCAGCTCACTGAATAATTACAGTCCTATATTGATTACAATATCACATCTCTTCTATAAAGGTACTAATTAAACTTACCACCATTCTAAATTTTTCATCTAATTCATGTGTAAATGTGCCAATTCCTAATGTCATCATATTTTTCTTAGAGTCCAATATATAAGCTAGGTAGGGCACAATAAGCATTGAGTTCAAAAAGCATGTCAACTCTAAATAAATTGAGCCCATTCAGCAGTTTAATAACAGCTATAGTCTCTGGTTGAATCTACTTTCAGCTAAATATTGAGGTGTCTAATTTCAAGTATCTTATTCAGATAGATTATTTTGGATTTATTAAATGTGTACAAATTCTCAATAATTTTTCTACTCTACTGCTCATTCTTACAGCTTTTGGCTGATTCTAGTAATAATCTTTCTGTCAAACTAAATTTATTTCCTTGTTTTATCTTCTTCAGAACACTATATGTGTTTCATTAAGACTACAATTTGCAACTTCAAAGACTCTAAGACAGAAATGGATTTGAAAGAATTTTCCACATGTAACCTCCTCAATGATTAAAGCTTTTGTAATCTAATCTGATTCACTGCTGTATGGTGCAATAATTTTGTATTTCCTTGGTAAAAGACTAATGATTGATGCACCAAATTATGTGTTGAATTTAATTGTAGAGAGAGCTGAAAACACACATATTAAAAATGCAATGTAGCATTACATTTACATAGATCTCAAATTTCATTAAAATACTCATTAGAATGCAAGTAAACAAATTTTATTTCCAGGATTATAAAAATTACTCTCATATTTATTAAAATAGAATATGAATCATGATTTATAATTCCTAAATCATGATTAATATTCTTGAATTAAAATAATACTTGTAATCTCAGTAGATCAAATTGATATGACATTAAAGCTTATTGTTAGCTTTTTTCTTTTAAGATCAAAGAAAACTTTTAATTCTGCTAAAGAAAAGATTCCTGTCCATTTAGGAGATTTGTAGTTAGGGAACATAACTTATTTCAGGCCATCTCGGAATGGGTAGAAAAAAATCAGGAGCAAGTTACACTTTTCAAAGGCAGATATTCTGTGTCATTTGTGACATACTATATTTACTTAGCCTCCAAACAGCACATTAATTTTCAATATCCAACCACCTTTCAATAGACCTTCCAGCTGGGAACTCATGAGCATTTTGAGAGGAAAATTACATATTCAAATTATATAGACAAATAAAAATTTACCTTTTGATGCAGATGTTATATTTTGAAAAAAGCACATACTGTGTAATGACCAAACCATATTTGTTTTTATCATCATATCATAACCACTATCTCAAATTTTATCATTTCATTCAAATTTCTTCTTCCTTTAAATATATTCTATTATTAATTATGACCACAGTATTGTTCAATAGAAGACCAAAAATCATTCTTCCTATCTAATGGTACTTACCACAACTGACTAAATTTGCCCCTATTTTTGGATTCCCTCCTCACCTTCCACCGAAGTTTCATGTATGTCATCAAGATCAAGTTTTCTGACTTTACATGTGAGTAGGATCATAAGTCATTGATCCAATGTCTGATATTGTAATAGGTGGGGAAATTCCTGCCATTGCTATGTCTGAATATTATCCTCTTGTGTATATATAGTCATTTAAATTCATGCAGACTTTGAAGGGCACTGTTTGATTGCATGGTATGCCCACGAGGATTATTGGTGAAACAAGGGAGAGATTATAGCCTTTTCTTGGACATACTCATTTTTTTTCTTTTGAATATGTACTGGGCAGTGAAATTGATGAAATTTTAGATTAGAGTCATTTCTTTGGGAACTTAAGTATTTTCTTTCATAGTAGCTGTGTTTATTTGCATCATCACTACAATACACAGATGTTACCCCTTTTCTACAGGATTTCAATATTCTTTACTGTTCTTTTTTTATATAATGGTCAATGTAAGTGAACAGAAAAGAGTCACAGTGTGGTTTTTCCTTGCATTTTGGGGTTATTTTTATGTTGAACATTTTTTTTTAGTAAGTAAAAGATATATCTGTATATGGCATATATATCTTTCTATCACCTATATGTATATCATCTATCTATATTTTAAAATATAAAAAAGGAAAACATAACACATTTAGAGCTACAATATGAGCATTATCAGAAAACTCTCAATCAGATTACTATGAAGTTTTTATAAGAACCTGAGACAACTTAATGTTTTTAAAAATGGGATTAGACCAAATGATTTCCAAATTTCACATAAACACTGATGTGTTTTTATTATAAGATCCATGTGAAGTGGCAACACAGTCAAAATCAGGAACTTAAATGACACTACAACCATTAAAAAATGTAAATATTTTTAAAAAATATCAAAGTAGGAAAACAGAGTGAAGAGGTAGAAAGGGGGAAACAGGAAGGAGAGAGAAATTGTAAGCAGAGAAAAGAGCAAAAGGACCAAGCTGATTTATCTGTCTTGATGTCACAGAAGGAAATGTAGAGAAATACATACATGTCTGATTATTACAAGATTATCTGCTATTATGTGATTACAAATATCTCCCCAAAGCTAAGTCATTTGGCTCAATTGCTTATAGTAATTCAATGATCAACTCATATTTGCACATTAAACACTGCTCAAAACTGCCATGTAGATAAGATACCTCATAACATTTACACTTCTCAATATTTTAAAATATCAATAATACTAATCAATAGAAATGTTTTGCACTTTTTGATTAATTTTAACAAACTATTTTAAATAGTCCTGTAACCCAGAGTTGCTTCTCCTTCACCTGTTTTCCTAGGATATCACTGTTTAGATAAATTTAACATAGCATTGTTTAAAACTCTATTATCTCTGTGTAGTTATGTATATGCATTTGTTTGTTTATCATTTATTTATTTATTTATTTATTTAATGTGTGTATATGTACCTGTGTGAGCGTATGCACGGATATAGACAAAGCTCCCAGGGATGTGGAGGTCACTAGAGAATAACAGGTACCTTTCCTTAGCACTCTTCACCTAAGATGTTTAGGCAGAGTTCTCCTGAACCTAAGGGTTGGGTATTTTTGGCAAGACTGGAAAGCCTGCAAGCTCCCATGATTCTCGTTTTCTGCTAATCTAATAGTTGATGCTGACATGTTTCTCAGGAACAGCTACCTGCTCTTAACTTGTGCGCTGTGACCTGAACTGAAGTCCATAGTCTATAGCACGAGAAATTATCTTCTGAACTATCTCCACAGCCATAAAACTACACTAAAATTATAACTAAATTCTTCAACTCCATCAAAGACTCCAGAATCATATATTAGCTAGGTAAACAAGAAATGCATTGTAAGCAACTTCCAAAACTCTAGAATTGACAGAGACATCTCACTGCCTGGACAGTCACCCAAAGTTCTTTTGTACCTTTAGGACATTCATCTTCAGCCTACAGGATAGTATCCAGCAGATATTTCCATGGAGCAGGAAATTTCAAAAATAGTTTAGTCACTTTTTTTCTGAATCCTGCTGAATGTCTCACAGACTCTTTTATGAAGCAGGACCTCCAAAGGATCACACAAGAATAAAAAATAAACACGAGTAAATTGCTTAATATCACCAAAGCAAAGGAACATACATTGACATGTATTTACACCAATAATTTCTACTGCCCTTTTGCTTTGCGAAGCCTAACAATAAACATGTTTTATTTGAGGGATCTTTGTCAATGCATATCCCAATATATGCATATGCTTGCTTCTGCTTGCATGCATACATACACATACTTACACACGCACAAACACACACCACTGCTAAAGTAATATCTTTGTTAGAAATTCAGAAATAGCATATCAATAAAAAATGTAATATAAAACTAGGAAATTGAGGGTCATTCTCTGTTTATAATGCAATTGCAACTTCACTATGTTCTAGTGATTTAATTAAATTGAACTTCTGGTACTGAATTTTAAAGTTGTAAACCCATAATAGAAGAGTAGTCTGTTTCAGGCTTTATATTATTGTTTCTGTTGTTATTTTATTAATAATGATTTTTATATCAATATTTGGTGACTGGACATTCTGGCAGAGCTCTATATATGCTCAAATGTGTTTATAAGAAGTTTGTGAATAGACACTAATAGCAAAGCAAAAAATTAATCTTAAAACTTTAACACATTGTGGCAGATAACACCCTATAAAGACACGCTTAGCTATAGATGTTTCTCTAAAAAAAAAAAAGAAAAGAAAAAACATGGAATCCAAACATACAAAATCACTAATTCACATTATCTTTAGGAGGAAAGAGCACTGGGAATTGTAGAGACAGTATATGTGTGACAAATTGTAAGGGGCTTGGAAGTGGATTAGTGTTAAAGAGTGGTTTTTCCTCTCGTGTGGGAATCTAGTTCTTTTCCCAGCACAACATGGTATCTTACAATGATCTGTAAATGCTGATTCCTAGGATCTGATGCTCTCTTCTTAACTTTAGGGACACTGCACACCTGTGATACACATACATACAGTTACACACACATGCACAACACATACACAGAAAATAATGAAAAATTTAATTTTAAAATAAAATAGTATTATTAAAGATGTATCTCAATAATATAGTACTTGTAAATCATGGATAAGTCCCATGTAGAACAAAAAAATAAGTGATACAAATAAATACTAATTATAAAGCTAGCTAAAAAATATTAACATATTTAGAAGTCATAAATCACAAATTTTAATATACAGTAACAGGGCTCTACAAATGGCTCAACAGTTTAGTGCATTAACTATCAATGCAGGGAGGGACTTGAGTTTGCTTCCCAGGACCCATGCTAGTTGATTGTCAAATAACAGTAACTCCAGCAGTCTGGGATCTGACACCACCTCCTGGGTTGTGCTGACTCTTACATTCATATGCATTCTCACAGACACATAAATAAACACATAAGAGAAAAGTAATAAAACTAAGTTTTTATAAAGTTCAAGTGACCAAAAATTTAAGTACATAAAACTAAAAGATGATGTTTCTCCATTCGCTAAGAAAAAAGTGTCGAAATTTCCATTTACATAGTTGAAAAACAGATATAAAAATATTTAAAATACAATGTATAGTATCATTTTTCTAATAGTTCCTTTTTCTGAGCAAAAAAGTAACAGTATCTTGTAAGCTATAGGCTTAATATCCTTTGTTAATGGCTAAGGTCCACTAAGGAGTGGGTACATACCATACTCATCTTTTTGGGTTTGGGATATCTCGCTAAGGATGGAGTTTTC
>JAQHUG010000632.1:241707-255689 GCA_028555095.1 Dicrostonyx torquatus
TCCTGCCCCATCTTAAGGAAGCAGGGGGAGGGCGGTGGGGTAGTGGGGGAGTGGGAGGGCCGGGAACAAGCGGAGTAAATGTAAATTTTTCTTGTAATAATTAAAAAAAAATGTAACAGTGTCAATGACAAGACTGTAAGCAGCTTTTATATATCTTTTTTAGTTGGTAAAAAGCAAACAAGTCACATCTGTCTGGCCAAGGCAGCTATAATATCTCCATTGTGGCTATGGAGAAATTCAGAATACATATTCGGGAATAGTATATTATAGGTTTCATACCTGGTTGCAATCTATTTTTGGGAAAAATGCAGAGATCCAAAAGATGTGTTTTACAGAAAAATAATAAATAGGAAACAATATTTTTTAGATATGTGATCTGTACAATCAAGACACATTTGTTTAACCTGAACTATAACAATGCACAAAATATTCCCAATGCATTCCACAGTTATTCATTAATATGTCCACATGTTATGTGCAGATGTTCTAAGAAAATGATTTATGAGAGATACATTAGAATGATGAATAGATGAACACTATGAAATAATCCTTCTTCCCTTTTCCCATCTACGCATAGGTGTCCTGCAAATAAATTGGTGCCTGAAAGCAGTCACTAGAGCAGGATGGACAGTTATATCAGGGAGAGCAAATGCTTTCTAAATGGTACCCAAAGGGTCCCAAAGAGTTAGTGAACCTGCTATAAACTCTACAATCCAGATACATTTTTGTTACACATTTTCACAGATGAAGCTTGTAGCTAATTATATTTGCACATTTGGCTAGTTGCTTAGCCATGCAAAATGAGAGATATTATGTGCTGTGAGTCACCAACCAACTTGCCATATGGACATAATTTTCTGAATAGTGTATATCTTCTCAAAACTTTATGGCCATATTATTTTATTGTGAAATAAAGATTGCTTTTTGTAAAGTTGTCTCTCTCCATTAGAACTGCTGGAAGTACTGTGAAATTTTTAAATTATAAAGTTTTAAATTAAGGTATTTTTAAGTTGTCTTTTTAAAAATGAGATAAATTAAATTTTTAAATGAAGCTAATCAGCATTAAATGATCCATTGTTTGCATGAAATATCCATCAAAAGCTTCATAAAGAGCAGCAGAGAATTCGTGCTGTGATTATAGAGCAAAACAAATAGACACATTCAAATCAAATTTTCAAGGTATAATGAAGTATTGCGATGCACTGAATAAACATTTCTGTCATTTTTTACTTGATTCTATACAAGTGAGTGGCATGTAGTCGCTGCGTATTCTTAGTATGTGTTGAAATACACAGAGACCCGTTATTTTCCAGTGTGAATAACAACACTTAAGAGGCCTTGACGCTTTCCCTACCACTAAGCCATAATTCTGATTAGCAAAATGTTCTGTCTGGTTTCTTAATACATTTTTCTCCCCAAATACTGATATTATGCAAGGTAACATTCAGCCTGAAAATGAAAGTTGTATAACATTTAGAAGCCTTAAATAATTATGAATAAAATTAAGCATAAATGTTTAATTAAATAATTATTTGGATCATCACTTATCTGTTCTAATTATTAATTAATGCAAAAAGAAATCTGAATAGCCTTAATATTTTAAAAATATTAAGATGTTTTCATTTCCATAGATATTTGGTTCCTGAAAAGCACTTGTGCCAAATAAAATTCCTTATTATCAATAGTTCATATATTAAGCTTAATAATTTTATTATATTATTAATAATATCATTTATTAATGACTTAATTTGACAATATAAAAAATAACTTAATTTACAAAATAATTCCTATTTTTTAGCTTTTCTGAGACTGTATTTCACATGTTTCCCTAGAACTCATTATACATCTCCGGTTGGCTTTAAACTCATGCCTATCAGCAGTCTCTAGAGTGCTGGTATTACAGGCATGAACTCTGGAGATAGTATTTAATGTGTATGATCCTGTCTGCACAGGAGTAAGTGCTTCTAATTAAGCATATTAATTTATATATTAATAAGCATATATTAACTTATATATGCTTAATTAGATAGGTATTTGATACTACTACTACTTACAGCAAAGCAGTACAGAGCAGTTCAGTGTAATCTGCAAAGTTCAGAGGGGTATGTATTTACTAAATTAAATTTAACAGTTGGAGGATTGTGTATGAAGTATGTTTCATTTCTGTTTCATAATTCATTATACAGGATAAATTCCATTTTCTCTCTAGAATGTTTACAGTGCCTTTAGTTCCAAACCGTGGTAAGGTCAATCCATTCAACTTCACTTTATATATTTATATTATACATTTTAGGAAGTTTCTACAATATTAGGTAGCTACTATTAGTTTTTCATCCCATATTTCTTACCCTACCTTGCTGCCCTATCTCTCACCCTAATTTAAATATCTCTTTCCATCATTCCCCCGTTTTTGTATCTCCTTGTCTTCAGCACAATACTCAATCCCTTAATGAAACCTCAATATCTATATACTCTAAATGAAACAAATATCTCTGAAAACTCAAAGATAACATCACCAAAAAAAAAGAAAAAAATTATGAGGTATCTTCTTCAGAATAATGTCTCTAACTTGATTCTCCAAATCGTTTATCGTGAAAGTATAACTTGTTTTGCCAAAAGCCTTTTGTGTATCTAATGAAGAAATCCTGTGGTTTATTCGTGTCCTGGATTACATTAATTGGCATTCCTGTGTTGAGTCATTACTACATCTTTGTTATGAATCCCATTTGGTCACAGTAGGTAATCAATTTGATATGCTGTTGCATTTCTTGTTCAATTTATTATTGAGAATTTTTACATCTATATTCAATAGAAGGAATATTTTTGCTTTGGTTGTTAGGCATTTGTCTGGTTTTGGTACTTAGATAATACTTATTTTATTAAATAATTTGAATGTGTTCCCTGCTCCTCCAGTCTATGGAATAATCGGTGCACTGCAACTAGCTTTTATTTGAACGGCAAGCATAGTTCTGTGATATATCGATCTGAGGCTCAGCATTTTAATTGGGATATTTTTAATTACTGAATCTCTCCACTTGGTTGTTATGAATCTTTTTTGATTGTTTATTTTTTTATTTTTGTAGGGCACACACATATATGCTTTAACAGTTTTGTTTAGTAATTTCTTGTTTTATGTGGAAACCGTAGCTTTCTTTAATTTTTTGTGCATATGCATTTCTCATACATATACATCTGTGCATCATGTACTTGCTTTATGCCACAGAGATAAACGCTTCAGTCACCTATACTAGAGTTGTGGGCCATTCTGTGCATATGCTGTGAACCAAACTTGGCTCCTCTGAAAGAGCAGTCAGTAATTAGCTGTAAGTAAACTCTACAGCTCCAAGTGTAGAATTTAATGTATTTATTTTCCTTTTGTATTTTCTCCTTAGCTATTGTGTCATATCCTTTTGTGTGTGTGTTTGTGTCATATCCTTTTTCATGTCTGATTCTTTTAATGAGGGTCTTTACTCTCTTTTGTTTAGATTAGCAAATGTTTTCTCGATGTTGTCACTGTTTCAGAAGAACCGAGATTTTTTTTGGTTCTTTGTGATATTTTATTTCAGCAATTTCAGTCCTTATTTATATTGTCTCTTCCCTTCTATTCTTTAATTGCACTTTGAAATAAAGTGACATACTTTTGCAAAAATATATGAAAAGTATTTTTTTAGTATTTGTTTCAAATGTCAGTATTTGACATTTGATGTCTCTGGAGAAATAATTCATAACATGAATGGAATATATTTCAAGCCTTTCTCAATCTAAGTACTATACTTTAAGGTAAACTTAAGGTAAAATTTTGCAAACACATGTTTGTAGGACTATAAAAGCATATTGTGACTTTTAAAACTCAATAACGTCTTTTCTTTTATTTTAAACCTACTTGAGACAACCTAGATATTAGAGATTAGAAATTAAATCAGTAATAGAAGTACTCTTAGATAAATTACATTATATGTATAAGTACTTTTTATTAAAAAATATACAGTGTTTAAATGACAAGGTCAAATGGTTGCTAAAAAGACAGATACTGGCCTCATACTTGTAAACAGAGAGGTAAATGCAGGATTATTGCTGCATGTTCAAAAGCATTATGACTACAAACTAAATTCTAAGTCAGCTTGAAATACATGCCAAGTTCTGTCTTTATTTCTTTATTTTTGTTTATTTATTTATTTATTTGGTTTTTTCGAGACAATGTTTCTCTGTGGCTTTGGAGCCTGTCTTGGAACTAGCTCTTGTAGACCAGGCTGGCCTCGAACTCACAGAGATCTGCCTGCCTCTGCCTCCCGAGTGCTGGGATTAAAGGCGTGCGCCACAACCGCCCGGCCCAAGTTCTGTCTTTAAAAAGTAAAAATTGTAAATTGGGATCTTGGGGACCTTTGGGGAAACTTGAAGAGAGGAGGGGCTAGGCAGGGAGTGGAGCACAGAAAAATGTAGAGCTCAATAAAAATCAATTAAAAAAGTAAAAATAAGCAAATAATTAGAAAGAGGCTAATAAAAAGTTACCATAATTGAGTGGTTTAGATGTGGTTTTTCCTTATTTATGTGTTCAAAGTTTGGTACAGATATAGTAATCTTTTCTGTTAGAGGGACCTTCTTGAAGTAGCAATTAGTATAAACTTACCAATGGCTCTGTCAGGAGACAGATTTAGGATAAACTAACTTGGTCATTCCCCTTTCTCTGATTGCCTCTTTGTCTTTGCCATCATTCCTGTCTGCACTAGCTTTGCCAATGTGATGCCATCTGTCTTGAGATGACACAGTCCTAGGAGAATCCATGCTGCTTAAATTTCCAGTCTCCCAAAGGATGAGCTCAACAAATATCCCCTCTTTTTTGTTATGTTAGCATTAAGGGTATTGTTGTAGCAATAAGAAACAGAATAAAGCACTAAAGTAATTCTTGTAACTCACTGACATATATTGTAAACAATTTAATAAACAATAATTACTAGATATAAACTCTAAGTTCATCTTGGAATCATCAGATACAACAAATCCCACAGTTTGTAGCCCCATGATTAGACTATAAACAATTTTGCCAGTACAACCTGTATATGGTGTTTTGGTCTTCTCTATCCAGGTCATATAAGACACTTGAGCATTATGAATAGTTCAATATTAATAAATATGTCTATTTATGCTATATACCTGGTTTATTTTACTGTTAGAAAATTCTGCTATCATTCCTTTATTAGTTTCAAATGCTGAGAATATTTTGTTAGTTTTATTACTTTTAGGAATGTCAACATCACTAATGTAATATGTCGTTTCTACCCTTCCTTGCCCTCACTCTACTCCTTCCATTTACAATTCTCATATTAATTACTTCTTACTCTTTAATTTCATTTTATATATCTATCCATGTATTGAAAGATAAATAAAATTGATCACCTATCAAGTGCTGCTTCTATGTATGTTTGTTAGAACTGACCATCTGAAATTTAATAACCTTCCAGAAGCTTTTCTCTAGAGAAAACTGACCCTCCCTTGAGGAAGGAATTGATTTTCTGCCTGTAGATCTTAATCTTGGGCTAGTGAACTTGTTGAGAAGTCAACTGGTATTGTCATTCATTGTTCTTATCTTGTTTTACAACTAAGTTGCTGAAATTACATGTGTTTATCTCCACTGCCTGACTAAACATTGTGGTTGAGCTTCAGGAACTTGCCTGATTATGATTCTACCTGGATTGTTTATAATCACCTCCATTCTGATTTTGTGCATATATTTGTCAGATGCAAATTTATGTCCTCATTAATATAAGGTACTTTACTGAGTAAACTATCTTCCCATGTAGAAAATGGAGTTATTTTACAAACTCTTTCCATTAACAAGAATGCACGGAGAGTGTGGTAAAAATTCTTGACATAATATTACATTAGTTATCTATTAAATTATAAGTTTGCACTCTTTGTTTTTGAAAAACACTTTCTAAATGGTCTTTCTGTAAAGAAAACCAAGTAAACACAACTAGAAGATTCTTTAGACAATGTTCTTTGCAAACAAATACTAAGAGATTATTTTAAAAAGACAAGAGAAAAAATTGTTTATTGATAGGAACCATTTGTGTTTCCATTTAAAAAACCATTACATAGAACTGCATATGCAAATTGCATATGCAATTTATAGAATCTTGTATATACAGGACAATCTATTACCAAAATCTGAATACATCAAAATTGTAAGACAGATATTCTTCAAACTGTTCACATCAATGAATTAAGCCCAAAAAGTAGATAATTAAAAGAGAAACATGTCAAAGAAAAATTCACAATATTCAGTGAAGGGAGGATATGGAAAAGCCATGTATCCTATAGTATTTCATAGTGTGAGACTGATATCACTGACAATTTTCGAACATACAGAGGGTTTACACCAGCATGGAGGAAGAGAACAGGTTATGTAAAATTAATATGCTAAACAGAAATGAAATTTTGAAAAGGAGATAGTGAAGATTGTCTTGGTGCAGTTTCCAATTTTCTCCAAGGTCAAAATTGCCTCAGTGAGTTGTACACTTTTAAAAGTCTGGCTTTAATCAGCATGTAAGATCAAAGTTTATTCAACAAGATCATATGATTAACCAGGATTGGCTTGGGGGAAAGAACGTATTAGGGAAGCATTTTAATAGTGAGCTGGATAAAAGAAAGGTCATCAAAGCACATTTATATTTGAACATTAAAAAGCACTTCTTTGAAGTGCTTCCTGATGAGTCTCCACTTAGATAAATGCTCCTCCAAATGTCCTCAGAGCCCTGTATACCCACGCTGAAAGTAGGGCTGGACTAGGGCCTTAAATGTCAAAGCTTTAAATGTCTGCCAGGTTAGAACAGTTTAGTTTTTGTTTTTTTAGTATTTATTAAGTAATGCATATGCCAGTTTATCTCCATAAAAATAATCACACTGCATCCCTGAATCTTTCTAGATAGCATGCTCTTTCACATTAAACAAACATTTTGTTAAAAATTTCACATTGAGAAACACATGGCTCCGTCACTGCACAAATGGCATTTTGATGGATTTGTTTGGAATATTTGAACTCTTTGATTGAGATATAAAGCAACCTCTGAGCTAATTGAGATGAAACTTAACTTCTTTTTTTTCTCATATTTATTATCTTAACATGCAAAATATATGCTATTTTCTTCAAAATATAAATATACAAAGATTATGAAACTCACATATATTTTCTTAAAATATACCATACTTCTTTGATTTCAGCAGACTAAAATATTGTCATCTGCTTATTACATTTTACAGTAATAATTGGACTACTTGCTAGCCTCTTCAGAACATCTGCCTTTCCTTTTGGATGTCAATAAAATGGATTTCATTCAAGCTTCACAATCATTTTTACCACAGACACTGTTTCCTGGTGTATCGTCACAACAAAAGGCTTGAGCACTATTGGCATACAAAAAGGTTCCACAATAGCCCAGAATGGAGTTTAACAAAGGTTTATTTATTTGGGGATAAATTCACAGAAAGAGTAGTGATCCACAGTCTTCTGTGTGTACTGGGTCAGTTCTGATGGAGTTGAAGACTAGATAATCGTAGTTAACTTCCTCTCATTAGTTAGCCAAGTCATTTCTAATGTAAGACTTAGACTCCTTAGGATAAGATAGCTATTGAAACATTTAGCATATGTTTCTTGTTTGATGTTGTTAATGCAGGTTGTAATTCTTATTTTTATACTTGATATTTGTTTTTATTGTATAAAGTTTTGCATTAAGCTTAGGACTTTCTTATTTAGACAAAAGCAAGGGAACTCCTTTGACCAATAGCCTTTAGGATATCATCCTACTTTGGACATGGTCTCATGTACTATAAATGCAGACAACAAGAAACTTAACTTCTAATGAATATTTCCTCTTACACAGATGTGCTTTACACAATAATGATTAGTAGGATTCCTGTTGAAAACATTCACATCGATTTCATTTTGATTTTGTTTTATGCAAGTCCTTTCTCTGCTGATTTATGTCATTTTTCTTTTTCCTATGCTTTACATCGTGATGTAAAAAATCAAATCATTCATTTATCCTGAGGGTCTTCTACAGAAAAGCCTCTAGTATTCATATTCTCAAAACTGTACTTGCTCTTCAGGAAACAATGGAGAGAAAAAGAATTGTAGGCCAACGGAAACATCATGTTCTACTAGTTCCCAACTAAAGAAGAAGGAAGTAGCAAAATTTAGCCTCTGTCATGCTTGAGAGACTTCAAGGTGGAAGGAAAATCTGCTTGTAGTTTCTACTTTTTGATTGAAGATAGAGTCCCAGGTGTCAGCACTTAAGAGGAAAAATGTGGCCAGAATACACAGATATGCACAATCATATTACTAAAACAACCACTACAAGAATATTAAATAGTTTAATATAATATTTTAATATAATAATATTAAAAAAGGTTTACAGAGGATACCAACTAACAAAGAAAATATGGACAATTGTTAGACCAGACAAAATACACCGAATAAAAATAATTTAAGAGGCAATATTCTGCAAACTAAATGGGAAGAATACTTAGAAGATGTGATCAGTTAACCTGCCCTTTGGGATATATATGTATGTATCTTGGTATCTTGACAATGTAGATGAAACTATGTATCTTGACAAAGTAGATGAAACTCACAAGCAGTCAGTTTTGGTAAAATTATGTTACTGTTAGAGTTCAAGGAATTTCCTTCAGTTCAAGAAATTTTAGAGTTCAAGAATTTAATTGACTGAGCATTCTCAACAAAGACCACCACGTTTATGATAATTTTATAGAAAGTTAGAAAATATATTTTTTTCAAATGAGCAAACTTCCAAAGATTGAATATAATAATTTCCGCTTTCTTTTTCTCTTTATTCATTACAGCATTATTTGTAGTTTTATTTTCAACTTTTTGCCAGAATTCACAGGGCTACTTTGGGTCTCAGTAGAGTGGTCTGTTCCACGTTGTTAATGAACATTCCAGTCTAACAAAATTCAGATTAATGAAGTGTCTCTGTGTTTCTGGCACAGAGAGTCTGAGAAGATCATGTAACATTGATATCAGTGCCATTTTCCATGACCAGGTATCTATTGTAACCATGTTTGATCCTACGTGACAAATCTAGTGTACATCTAGTTACAGAATGTAACTGGGAGGTGGTGGCTCACAACTTTAAATTTGGCACGTGGGAGGCAGAGACAGACAGACCTCTGTGAATTTGAAACCAGCCTGATCTACAATGACATCCACGCTACAAAAATAAAAATCAAAATTAAAAAACAAAAGGTAGATTGTAATGATCCATGGCTTTGCTATTGTAATAATCTTGCCAATGTTAAGAGTAGATAAGAATGAAATATTTAATAAATGGTACTTTAAAAATGTGTATTATATAACTGTGCATACATATTGATTCTAGGTTACTTGAATATTATCCAGAATTTATTGTCTATCATTGCCTGGGTTCATAATGAATATATAGGTATTGCACTGATTTTTCTTGGTTATCTTGACTTTTAAAAGGATGATGAACTTACATCAAATGCAAGAAAGCTATTCCATACTAAAAAGTAAAACTTAGAAAGTTATAAAAATATAAGAACTATATTTACATATTTAGTATGGGGAAGGATGAGTATCAGTAGAATTAGACTATATAATCATTATAAACCACATTTTATGATTTTATGAACAAATTTGAAAATCTATATTTATACAATTTACAGCACAGTATAATTCAAGATTGAGCAATTTTAGTCGTGATGACATATTCTAGAAGAATGTGTGCATATATCAAAAAAGATTAAATGTTTCTCAACAAGATTATGGTAATACATGATATATATGTGTGTGTCTGTGTGTTTCCCATATCCCCTGTAGCTGAGTAAAAATATGTGAGAATAATTTAAAAATGGAGATATTTGCATATTTGAATATATAACTTAAAATATGATGCTATATATGTAAAAATGAATACACAAATAAATGTATTTAAATGAAATCTTTTTATTTGTGTAAATACTGCAGTATATTTTATTAAGTATAGTATATAAAATATACAATTATATGAATTGAGACTGATATAAAACTATCTTTTCTTTATTATTTATTTTATATTTTAAAAGGAAACTATCGTTTTTTTTTTCGTATGACATACCAATCCCAGTTTCCACTTCCTCTTCTGATTGCATTCTGCCCACTTTGCCCACACCCCACACCCCCTCTCCCCAGAGAGGGCAAGGCACAGTGCTACAAGGAAGGACAAGACCCTCCTCACTATATCTACGCTGAGTAAGGTATCCATCCAAAGGGAATCGGTTCCAAAATCCAGTACAACAGCAAGGACAAATCCTGCTACCACTGATTGTGGCCATGCAGTCTGCTCCAGCCATACAACTGTCAGCCACATTCAGAGGGTATATCCTGGTCCTATGCTGGTTCCTTCTTTGTCCAGCCAGGGTTGATGAACTCTCATTAGCTTAAGTAAGCTGTTTCAGTGGGTGTTCCCATCATGATCTTGATCTCTCTTCCCATATTCTCACTCCTCTCACTCTTCAATTGGACTTTGGGAGCTCCAGTGCTCCAATACGGGTCTCTTCCCCTGTCTCCATCAGTTGCCGGATGAAGGTTCTAAGGTGGCACTGAAGATAGGCATCAGCATGACTACAGGGCAAGGCCAGTTCAGGCACCCTCTCCACTATTGGTTAGGGTCATAACTGGGGTCATCCTTGTGAATTCCTGGAATTTCTCCAGTACCAGGCTTCTTGCTAGCTGGAAAATAAGTCCCTCAATCAAAATATCTCTTTTTTTTGTTCTCTGTCTCTGTCCTTTCCCCATCTCGACTATCCTGCTTCTTCAACTTCTCTTGCCCCCTCCTCTTTTCCGTCTCTCTTCCATTTCTGCCTTCCCTTTTTCCTCAACCTCCATGCTTCCAATTTTGTCAGATTTAGTCTTTTTCTTCTTCCCAAGGGAATCTGTATGTGTTTCTCTTAGGGTTCACCGTGTTACTTAGCTTCTCTAAGGTAGTACAACTATACGGATTGAAAAATTATTAAGTGTAAAATGTCGCAAATGTCAATATTTAATGTTATATCACAAAATAATTTTAAAATACATAGTTTATATTATATTATTCAGTTCTCAAACTCATTTTTATCTAAATCTCTGAGGAAATAAGAAAATAATAAATCTACATGTCTTTTTATTGAATTACTATTTCCTAATTAAAAATATTGCATTGTTCATGGAAGACTAGAGAAAATGAAGATATGATAAAAATGTTCTTTCATTTTATGAGTGCACTTTATTTTTTTCACTTGTTTATACATACTCTTAATAGTTTCAGGAAATAATTTAAAGAAAGCAATTCAACGTTACCCATTGAGATTGAATTTCTCAGTAGTATTGGTATTGTGTTAGTACAATAGAATGAAGTTCCCAATAGTGTTATTGAATTAATGATAGTGTTAATAAATACACAGCAATGTTAATCACACAGCATAATCTCTGGAATAAGAAATGATTCACATGTAGGGAAATGGCATGCTCCTAGTTAATTATATTATGCTACTTATTAATATTCTTATTTGCTGTAGTACATGTAGCATAGAAAACAGTCTACTATGACTACAGCCATGGAGAAGGACCAGAGTCAATTGACAAATTACATAAAATGTTCAGAACATAATACACTTTTACCCTATTAGAGGAGAGAATACAGGAAAAACAAACAAACATGCAAAGAAACAAAAACTCAAAAAATTCAATAAAAACACAAGAATCATGGTATAAATTAATGGAAATAGTAAATTTATGATAAAGTAAAATCATTCTTATGCTCTCAACTATTGGCAAACAAACAAAACCAAAGCTCATAAATGTTTGTTATTAAAATCTCATGAATTATTTATACTTAAATTTTAATAAATACTTATTAAATAATGACAAATTTATTTTTAAATGTTTATTTCATTTCACATGTATAAATGAGTTACTGTATCAATATTGTGCCCTACATATGTACAGAGGTCATGAGGACCAGAAGAATGTAGCACATATATGTCCTGGTGAACTCCTGGCAGGGGCAAAGCATTGATAGGATTACTTATGACTTGTGGGAATACAGCACATTTGCTCAGTCGATCTCTTTAGTTCTCCTCTATTGTGGGAATGCAGTACGTGTGCTCAGTAGAATTCTTTAGTTCTCATATGTTGCTACTAATGTGATTCAGCTTCTTTAGAAACACAGAATGGAATATGATAGTATGCTGTATTATACTAAGTCATATATTTCTGTGATGTATTTATCAAATTTTAATCCTTTTTCTTTAGCTGGAAGTCAGAATAATCACCTCTGTACCCCTTTCTTCTACCCTCTGCATCAAGGTAAGATATTCAACAACTTTAACAAAACACAAAAGACATATGTAGATATATCAAAACTCATACTTACTTCTCAAAAGTGATTTTATTATCGTTTACAACACAAAAATCACACTGACAACCTTTATTAAAATATTGACTATTTTAAATCACATCATTTATATTTAGTTAAAAACAACTTAGTTTGGTTTTTATTATGTTCACCAAAGAATGTATTGGATCCCATTAATGAGTTAGCAGATTTAGTAGCCAACCGGTCTTTGAATATGTGTTTTTAGATATGAAATATTAATCTCCAGAATTGTGAGTATTCTATTCAAAGTACTTAACACAATAAATACTTTAGAAAACACACAGCTTCCATTTTTGCCACCAAAGACACCTCACTCAAAAAGTCTTTAGGCATCATTGAGCTGCCTCAGGGATGTGTATTGGTGACAATGTAATCTATATTTCCATTGACTCGTGAATGGTTAACTGTGGAAGCTTTCAGTCAACAGGTGAAAAATAATCAGTGTGCATCCTCAAAGCACCATCCAATTATTTTCTTATATCTTTTTATAGTTCCTCTAAACCTATATTTAAAGTTTCTGTCCAGTACTTCAATCAAAATTACTAAATGATCCAGCCAGGTGATGATGGCACACATATATAATCTCAGCACTCAGGAGACAGAGGCACGGAATCTCTGTGATTTTGAGGAAAACCAGGAAACACAGAGAGACACAAAAAACCAAAAGTCAAAACCAAAAAAATATCACCAAATGTTAGGAAAACCTTTAGATTATTGTCTGCAATTTGAAGAAAACTGACAATAGGTTCAGCATCATTTCCTGAAAATTCCTGCTTACTTTCACTGTGAAAAACATTTTATTCATGATTAGAGAAGAATACAATACAGAGATAAATTAGATGTCTTTTTAGAAAGAAAAACTGATGAAATCTATAAATAAAACAATCATCCCACAGGCCATAAAATTTGTAAGTTTTCAATAAAGGATGAAAATATAGTTAATCTGGTATGTCTGTAGATCAACAGTCCTGTAGTTTTCCCAAGATTTGTGTAGCAATATCACCTTAATTTTACAATCTTTTGGGGGATTTTATTTAAATATTATTAAAGGAAATCTACTTTTTGTTACCATTATTGTTATTTCATGTATCAATGTACTAGGAAAAGGATGCCACCAGTTGACGAGTATATCTGTACAAATTCTGGGTCAGCTATTGAAAGATTGAGTCGTGTTATGTGTTGAGTGTCTTCAGAAAAGTGTCCATTTTGATCACCTGATTAATTGCACTTATGGGCTCAATGCTTTGTGTTAGAGAGCACCTGATGCTAATTATCCCTGAATTCTCTCCTAGACTATGTTATCATTGCGCATTACCTCCTATCTCCTTGGGAATGTTTGGGAACATGCTTACAGCTATAATGTGAAGTGACTGCTGCTAGAACTTTTCTTAAATATACACTATGTCTCTTGACCTCTAAAGGATCTCAGCATCTGAATCTGACATGTTCTTAGAAACAAGTGGGTAAAAGTTGGGGATTTAGTTAGTATCACGGTAAGTCAGTAGATTTTCTTGACTCACATCTGACTGTTATATCAACATTCTCCATTGAAGT
>JAQHUG010000632.1:260534-272641 GCA_028555095.1 Dicrostonyx torquatus
TTTTCCAGACACATTGGTTAATGTAGATACTAAAAGATATCTGTTCTATGTAAACTAAAGTTTTAGACTTCTAGTTCCCTGTGAAATTGAGTTACTGTTTGTTACATGGGATTTCTAATTTTAACTTTGGTAAGTCTTTTATATTTATACTTTAAGTTCCCTATTTTTAAAAAAATATTTTTCTTTTTGCTAATTTTATCAAGCTGAATCTTAAAAAGATAATATGAACCATACAGTTTTTAAAAATGCAAAGAATTTAGTCAAAATAAAAGACAAAACAAATGGAGTTAAACTAGATATGAGACTTGTTTGATAATTCAAGAAAAAAGCAAATTAAAAATTCAGGACAATTTTTTTATGAGGCAAATTGTGGTTTCCTTATCTGATTATTCAACTCCACTACATGTGTAATGGAGATGCTAAATTAAATGTTTCCTTTTTCTTCACTAGTGAAATAAAATACCAGCCTAATCCTTTGAGAGATGTGATAGATGTGATATACACACACATATATATTCACATATTTCACATGTAAAATCTTTATACTATTTTACTATTGTTTAGTATATACTCAGTAAATATTGGTTGCTTTTTTCTAAGTAAAATTTACATCATAGAGCTGTGAAAACTTCAGTTTTATCTACATAAAATGAATATTATGAAAAATTTCATAAAATCAGTTTATCTTTAATATCTCATTAAAAAGTGTTGTCACATATACAAAATGGAATGGAGAAAGATGGTGATAAATAGCACATTTTATTTTAAATATGTATTTATTTATTACGGCATACAATGTTTTACCTGCTTATATGTCTGCATGCCCGAAGAGGACACCAGATCTCACTAAGGATGGTTGTGAGTCACCATGAGGTTTCTGAGAATTGAACTAGGGACCTCTGTAAGAGCAGCCAGTGCTCTTACTGCTGAGCCACTTCTCCAGCCCAAATAGCACATTTTATTGCAACAAATATGACATCTATGGTTAAGTTCTCCTCAAACAAAAGAAACTCACAATTACTTCAATTAACGATGACTCTTTAAAAGTCCTATCTAAGCAGCCTGCATCTTTTTGAAGCATGTTTAATTCAACTTCTATTTAACAGTACTCTAGTGGTTGAAAGCTTCAAGAGTGGATATTGATAATTGTCTTTTAACACTGTAAGTATGTTCCGATATTCTTTTGATATAAAAGTGTTTTAGTTCCAAGGTTAAATAGCTGCTATTGCTGTTCTTAAAAATAACAATGTCCTATTGCCTTTTACAGAAAATGTCTTTTTTAAATTTTATTAGCTTTATTTTAAAAAAACACGTGGAAAGATAAGGAAATCATGAATCAAAACAAATCAGAGCCAAAGTATATAGAACCCCACAAACTTCTTACAATTAGAGTACATATTCAGAATGAATGCTATGGAGCTTCACAGGAAAATTTACACCTTCACAAGAAAATATATTTAAGCACTTATCCTCACATCAAAGAAACCCTTTCACAACATAGTTAGAACTAGATAATAGATCAGATATATGCTCTCTTTCATAACACATATCTCTTACCTGAATTCAATGCTTCCTCACTGCCTTATATGTAGCCTTTCTTCTTCTTTTCATTTTATACTGTACCCACATATACATTTTCCATATGTACATATGCTATTAACTAAATTTAACATATAACATTGAAAATTTATTTTATAAGATAATATGATCTTGATTAATATTATACATTTCAATTTCATCTATTTTCCAGTATTTTTCAAATTCCTTATTTAGATGGACAACTAGGTTAATACTAATTACTTATTATGGTAAATAGCTCAGCAATAAACATGGGAGGTTAATAATATATCTATGATAGGTTATAGAGTCTCCTGGGTTTATGCTCAGAAGTAAAATGACTGGGTCATATGGCAGTCAATATTTAACTTGCGAGGAAAATCTTTAAACTGATTTCCACAGTGGCTATATTAATTGGCAACTCAACCAATAATAGGGGTACAAATTCTATTCACATTCCCTTATATATTGTTTGTCAAATTTGTTGATGAGTACCATTAGGACTTGGGTAAGCTTATAAGTCTAGGAACCAGCAAAACAGTCTTCTCAGTATATTTACATCATTTAGTTGTCAAATACCAAATGAAAATCACTGAAATCACACACAAAAGTAGCATTATACAAACCGAGTAGCTTATACTTAGGAACAGGTATGTACATACCTGTATATATATTCATATAACATCAACTAATGAAAAAGAAGCCATGAAATTAAGAGAGAAGAGAGGGGTCTATGGAAGTGTTTCCAGGGAACATAGTAAGTGGGAGTGGTATAATGATTTCACAATATAAAATATAAAATAAATAATTAAAAAATTGAAGTAGCTTTGATTTCATTTCCCCTCTGGGTAGAAAAATTTTAAAAAAATCAAGCATAATTATTGGCCATATTTTTAAAAACTCTGTGTTCGGTTAATGCATTCATTTATTGATTGTCAGTTTTATTTCATTGGTATTTAATTTCTAAAAGTCTTTGTAATTCATGGATCTTAGCTCCTTGTCTGAAGTGTAGCTGGCAAAGATTTTCTCCATTATGTGGGCTGTATTCTCTACTGATTGTTTCCTTGGCCGTACAGAAGATTTTATTTTCATGTAGTTCCATCTGTTGATTCTTGGTGTTGGTACTTCTGTAGTTGTTGTTCTATTTAAAAAGTTTTTGCATACCCCTATATCTTTTTATAAGATCTGTCTTGGAAAATATATTTTGATCATAGCCCCCCAACTCTTTTCACATCTTCTCCATCTTCCTACCCATCAAAGATCACATCTTTGTTTTTGTTTTATGGACATTCTTTGAGTTTTCTTTTAAAGTTTCCGTATTTCAAACTTTATAGTTTCTCCTAGACAACTCTTGAACCTAGACACAACAAAGTGGCAGGATATAAAATAATCTCGGAAAGAAAACGGTACCCTTCATTTACTGGAAGAGTATAGTCACAAAGAACAAAACTATTTTTTAAAATTCTATTCAAAATAATAATTCAAATAGTCATTTAGGAATTCATATAACATATGGAACCACAAAAGATCACAAATATCAAAAATAGTCTAATGAGTAAAAAAAAATGTGGCAGGTATTACAATATCCAACCTCAAGTAATGTTAGAGATATAGTGATAAAGACGCCATAATACTGACATAAAAATAAACAGATGGACAATAGGGATGGAATAGGAGACATGAAAATAAAACAGTCAAGCTTTGTATACTTAATTTATTTTAAATTTCAATTATGTTTTTAAGATTACAATGTAGTTAAATCATATCCCTCTTCAATTTCCTTCACCAAATTCTTCTATATATTTAGGCCTCCTTTCTTTCTTTCAAATGTGTGTGGTCTTATACTTTATTGTTATTATATTTATATATTTACTAAATACAGCCAGTTCAGCTAAGTTTGCATAATATTACATCTATGTATGATTTTGAACAAAGATGTAAAAGAATACTTTGAAATAGAGATAACTTATTCAACAAATCACACTGGCAAAACTGAATTTATGCCAGCAGTAGATGATTAGAGTAATACCTTCCACCATGCGAAAAAATCATTTCAAAATGGATCTGTGATGTATTATTATTAGCCATTAACTGATTAATCAATTCAGTTACTGGTACTAGGAATATATGCATAGATTAGAGCATGCTAACTGAGTGATCTATTAGATATACTAGACAGACCTCTGCTTCATCTCTTGATGTATTTACTGAATTATCCTCCAAATTTCTGATTTTTTTGGCTGTATCCTGTTTATATATATATGCTCATGAAAACTTATTCTAATTAGTCAGAGTGATTTTAATTCTAGTATTTTATCTTGATTCTCACATATCCCTTCTTCCTTATGCTCATGTTTTTAATATGTTTCTATGCAATGACTACCTTCACCATAAAACCTTTGTATGTCACTAATAATTCATTTTATGACTTCATAAATCCTCTAACTCCAGCCATAACCAATTCTGCTTTTGGTGCTTTTTTTTATCCTTTAAGTCCGGAATTGTTTTCCTTTTTATTAATTTTTATTACAGTGTATTTATTGTTTGATTTACCTTATACATACCTGTGATGCTTTCTTCAATGATGTTCATTATTTGATACATAAAAGAAAATATGGTAAATTGGCCTCTCAAGAGCCATTTCATATTTATATTGCCAACAATTAGGCAGCTTTTTCTATTTAACGGTGATATAGAGCTCTACGGATCTTGTGTGTAATTGTATTATTTTCAGTGGACTTTTATTTAGATATTTTTCAACCAGATTCTAAAATTTACAGATTGTCAGTTTCTAAATGTTGTTATATCTGTGCCTCACTGATGTTGTGGGGTATTTTAAAGAAGATGACAGTTACATCATAACTTGATGATGTCTCTGAGTGAAACTTAATTTGCTCCCTTATCAAATGTAGAACAACCTGAAGCTAGCTAATTCCTTTACAGGGGCAGAGTTAGTCTTTCTGTTCTGACCCTGTCTCCTGGAAGCCAAACACTGGAATTGTACAAAAGCACTTAGGGTAGCTCAGCCATCTCACATTCTTCATTTGATCTGGGATCTGTGTGGAGATATTTCTCCTAACTTCCGGTTATAATCCGGTGTGTAACCTAATGTTAAAAGTCACACACATGTGGCCTCCCACAGGGTTATTTCAGGCTTTATAACCCAAGCTAGTGCATACTGATCTCTAGAAATTTTCCAGTTACAATTTAAAGTGCTTTTAATAATATTAGCCAGGATTGGGCATCTGAACCTGCGCTTCAGTTCCTGCTAAGTGGAATTCCTAAACTTGCCACTGTCTCTCCTGTACTCAGTGCAGAAGCCTATGACCTCAGCTTGTCAATGGATTTAATAAACACGGTGCATGTTTAGTTATCTCAGAATTTTTTTGGTTGTACAAATAGGAATTGTGAGTTTTAATATCTGACTGCATACAAAAGCAGTAATTTTTACACAAAAGCAGAAGACGTTTCAATTGGAAGGAATATAGCTCTCCATAAATGACACCCAAGTCACTGTTATTCAGCATAGGGAAAATTACAAAAACAAAGCAAAGCAACACTAAAAGGAAAAACACCTAGCACTCACCCATTCCATGAACAACAAGAAAAGAAAATTAGAAAAACAAATACCCAAATTAAACACTGCAAACTCTCCTAGGAAAATATACAAGAATGTGTTGATAATTCTGCCAATGAAAAGATGGCTAAATGCTGACACAAATGGTCAAAATGTAAAAATAGAGGATATCATTTTAAAGAGAAACACTGCTTCCCTTCAAAAGACTGTTTTGCTTTAAACATATCTAAAAGTGACAGTATATGTCAACACAGTTAAAAAACACGAGCCAATTTAAGTAAACCATATTAAATTGAGATATATTAGATACTTCATACAAGCCTTTTGACATCAGAAAAGTTATGTATTTGAACTGCCAAGAAAGCCAAAGTTCTCATGCAGGTGTTTTCACTGGGGCATTATTGCACCTGTTACATGATGACCCTCAATGATCACTGAGTTAGGGACTGAAATCTAAAATAAAAGTAGAGATTGTTTGAAAAATTCTGCATTATTTCCTAAATAATATTCATCTCTCAGTGTTCTTCAATATACATGTTTAGACAATTCCAGGGTAATGATTGCAATACTGAGTAAATGGTTTGAGAAATTTGCTCTTTGTTTTCAACCTACAAATCAATGAAGCCATGCTAAAGATGCTTTGGAGTTTTGAAAACTATATTTTGATAGTCACCTGCTACTATCCCTTGAGCTATTTAGTATACTTTTATATGTCCTAAACAATAAAATCATTGATTTGAAACCTACTTTTCCTAAAATGAAACAAGTTTGTATAACAATTAACATCATTTCCTTCCTTCCCTCAAACACAAACAACAAAGGCCTAAATCACACATTTCTTGGTACAACCTGTGTGAAAGTCATCATCAGTACCACCTTAAATATAGTAAAAAGAATGGGCCTCAATAATTCCTGGCTGTCCTAGATTTTATATGATTTGAAGTCTATTTCTCTTGATCTGTAAGCCCTGGATTTATTTCTGAAACCAATCTTTAGCATAATGGGTCTTATTAGTTCTTCAACAAAATTAATATTTCCTTTAATGTCTCCCCAGTAAATGATCTCACCTTAGATCATTGTGTTCAATTAAATAATGTGTGTAATATCACTGTTACCTAAATTTCCTCTTGTTTTATAGTATTAAATATGTGCCAAAAATTGTAATGAGGTTTTATTGTTTCTGGCTTAAAGTTTTGTGCATTCATTTGTAGACATATTAATAGTGTCCTACCTTTAAAAATGATTCATGGCCATTCCTCACCACAGTTCTAGTTTCTAAGAGGGTTGAATTTGGAAGGGAACCAGAGATCAGTCTCAGCAATATTGTAATCTGGCCTTAAACATACACATATGAATGTCCTTTATAAATATTTAAAATTGGAAAATGATTTTTGAGGTATGTGTTCTTAACATATCTTTTCAAAAGCACAATATCATTCAAGAGACTCCACCAGTGACTAAGACAGGAGAGATACTGTTCAGTTTTCATGGAGAAATCATTTTTCTTCTTATCATAAAGATAACAAATTTCATATGAGCCTTGTTTTTCTGTGAGAATATGATGAAGTCATGATCTAAAGACCATGGAGAAAAAGCAAGTTTATGATTTTCCTTCCCTCTCTTTTCTCTGATTTTTGTAATAGGAAATTAAGAATTACTGTCTGGAAAACATCCAGCAAAGATGGGCACCTGGCAAAGAATCTTTGAATTAAGATTTGTGTAAGTAGTAAATGTGTAAATGGTTTTGTTATCACTTCAACTTTTAGAGGCAAAGGAGCATGGATAGGTACACATTAACACAAAGTATTTTTACGCCTTTTTATATGTAGATAAATGTATGGAAAGAGAGGACAACAGGGTCTGAAACTATTTTTCATAACTATCTGTAAAAGGAAGGAGGAGGAAGAGGCTCATTGCTGTTTTACCTGAAAAAATTGTCTGTTAGATTAAACTTCCTAAGCAATTTCCTAAGCCAGAAATGAATCATGTTTAATTGGAATCACTATGCAGAAGGCATAACCATTCTGCATCTGGAATGCTCTTACACATTTCATATGTGAGTTTAAACACTTGCATCTGATTTTCAAAAGCTCTAGTCCTCTTCTCTGTCCCTATACATTTTCCTTAAAATATTAACTTGTATTATTTTGAATTGACTCCAGTTTCCACTACTTAAATTTTCTTCAGTAGAAATTTCAGGACTCTGGTTGTGAATGCTTTGCCATCTGTCCACAAAATCATGAGAGTCAAAATTCTTAGTCAGAAGATGAGCTGGGTTTGGCTTCTTTCAACAGATGAGTTCATTAAAAAGAATATTGTTAGTTTACACAGAGGGCTAACAATGCAGCTCAATACAAAGAGCCAGAAATACTATCCAAAGCACCGCAAAGAACTGGCCTAGTAATAAAATGTATCTTTTCTCTCCAAGCATTAAAATGTGTATTTTATACCACTATCAGTTCTCAGCTAGAGCCTGAAGTCCATGGTAGCAATTACCATAATCATGGATGGAATGCACATTAAACTCCACACTTCTCAGATTAGTGCCTTGAAGTAAAGTCTACAGAAAACTCAGATATAGGTGGTGCACACATATTTACTGCAACATTTGTGGCATGTGTGAGTCAATTATGTGACTCTGAAGTCCATGTAACTTATAAAGTAGAAGCTGCCTTATGATTCTAAACTAGTGACTACAGTCTTTCCAATATGGTACAAGAACTGATATGAAGCAATGAAATTTAAAAGATGAAGAACTAGTATTTTCACCAAGAGTCCCAAATCATTTATTTTGTGTATGTTATTCCCTTCCAAGTCATCCCACCTTCCCTCTCCTCGACATACTGTCTGTACCTTGAGGGACTGGCCCACCAACAGAGACAGTGTGCTTGATCTATTGGGATCTCATCAAATTCAGCTGGACCAGGACTGAATGAGCATATGACCTAACTGGACTCTCTGAATGTGACTGCCAATAGGGACTGACTGAGAAGCCAATGATAATGGCACTGGGACCTATCTCTTCTCCATGTATTGACTTTTTGGGAACTTAGTCTATATGGATGCACATCTTCTTAGACCGAGATGGAGGGGGGAGGGCCTTGGGATTCCCATAGGGCAGGGTATCCTGCCCCATCTTAAGGAAGCAGGGGGAGGGAGGTGGGGTAGTGGGGGAGCGGGAGGGCCGGGAACAAGGGGAGTAAATGTAAATTTTTCTTTTAACAATAAAAAAAATTAAAAAAATAAAAATAAAAAAAAGAAAAGAAAAAAAAAGATAAAGATTAGTATGCGGTCTGACGAAAAACTGCCGTACAAAACAAGGAGACAGCTAGCACCACGACACAGCTTGTTGCTTGAAAACAAGGTTTATATAGAGTTAGTGGCTATTCCTCTTCCTGAATTCTACCTACATTAATTTGCATAACGATAGTTTTAAATATTAAAAATATGTTCTAAAAGATAGATAAATGCTGTCCCATAAAGACATAAGGGGATTTGTCCAGTTCGTAGCTTTCATCCAAAAGATACCAGTTCACCAGTGTATTACTTAGACTAGCATCCGACTTTAAACTCTGAGAAGCTGCTAGCATTTAATAGATGGGAGCTTCTTACACATCTTAAAGAATGTACCAATGTTGGAAAATGGAATAAAAAGTAGATTTTTGAAATATGTGTGTTTTGCTCATAGTCACCCTTCCCCCCAACTATTATCCAGTTCCCTCCTCTTTCCTACATGATTTTGTGTTGTTTGTTTTTTTTTTCCAAGACTAATCTGTGCAGTCCAATATTCTTAAATGTTTGATCTTCTGCTGGAGAGTGGTCAAGTCGGCAGTGGCTACACTCTTAGAAAACATCATCTCTCCCTCTCTCAGCAGCTAAAATTGCTACTAGTTTTTTGCCTTGAGGTAGAAATTTGTGCCCACCTTCTTTCTCCTTGTTCAATTTTGGGCTGCCTTGTGCTTTCACAAGTTCTTCAAATGCTGTTTCAGTCACTATGAGTTCATTCGTCTCCAAAAGAAAACATTTACTTGTCATCTACCAATTCAGTCTCTGACACTCTCACTGGACACTCTCCTGAAATAATCAATGTGTCCTGGAAGGACGTTGTGTTATATATTTTTTGTTATGGCTGATTATGGGTATTCCAAATAAAACACAGACATTTGAGTATTAAAGATAACTGCTGTTTTTGACCCAATTCACTGGCTTCCCCTTAAGCATCTGCTGTCCTAATCTGTAGCTGCAACTCAGCTGCTACCACCAGAGGTTCAGCCACAAAGGCAGCTATGGGTTCCCTCATGCACTGGTTCTCTCAAAGCCACTAAGGGATATTTTATTTAGAATATTTAGATAAATATCTGTATATAGGGAAATTTAGAATTCAGAATTTAAAGGTTGAGGTGAAATTCTGCTAGTTCAGAGAGGCTGAATTACATACAAGTAACAGACCTCTCTCCTCTGTGTCTCCCCAAAAAAAAAAAAAACAAAAAACCCATGAGACTTTCCGCTAGACTCCCACTTAAAAACACTTGGTTCCTCCCTACCATGTCCTATAGCTAATTGCTGACTCATCCTCCTGACCACAGGTTAATTTTATTTAATCAAACAAATGCAACATGTTTTGCATTGTAAATAAAAGCAGTAGGAAGAAATATAACATACCTTAAAATACTATTCCACAACAGATAACACCCACAGATGAGAGGAAACAATGACGTTTGTTTACCTTCCTCACTACAAATGATTGCTTCTATTTCCATCCATATACATGTAAATCATATAATTTCCATTCAATAATATTCCATTGTGTAAATATAACATATTTTCATTAATCATTTATCAGTTGGTAAATATCTAGGCTGTTTCCATTGTCTGGCTATTGTGAATAGAGCATCAAGGAACATTGATGAACAAGTAAGTATCTTGAGAGAAATATGGAGATCTTATGCTCTCTACCCAGGGGTGGTGTCTTAAAGTTTCTATTGCTGTGAAGAGTCGTCATGACCATGGCAACTCTTATAAGGATAGCAGTTCATTGAGGGTGCTCTCTTACAGTTTCAGAGGTTCAGTCCACTAATATCAGGGTGGGAAAATAGTAGCATGTGAGCAGATGTAGTCCTGGAGGGGGAACTGAGAGTACTACATTTTGTAGGCAACAGGGAGTAGACTAAGATCCTGGGTGGTATCCTCAGTATGGTAAACTTAAAACCCTGCCCCCAGAGTGTCCCATTTCCTCCAATAAGGCCATACCCTTTCCACAAAATCACACCTCCTAATAGTGCCACTCATTATGAGCTTAAGGAGGCTAATTAAATTCAAACTACCACAACCATTCCCTGCCCCTCATAAACTTGTAATAATATCATAATGCAAAATTCATTTAATCCAACTTCAAAAGTCACTATAGTCTATCACACATTTTAATATTGAAAGTATACCTATTTTTATACTATTTCATCATTAATTCACTACTGATTGATACCATTTATATATGTTACATCATGTCATGTTAATTTTGACATGCTTTTATGACAATTTGAGAGTCTAAAAATACTAGTCAATAATGTGACCTACTAAAACTTACTTTGTATTTAAAAACAATTTACGAGTGTATTCTCACTGCACAATTTTATTTTGCCCCAGAAATTGAGAATTTCACACTTTGAATATCACCATGGTGTCACAGTTTGATCTATTCTCTTCAATTCTTAATCTCAGTTTTGCTGTCTTTCCTTTTTGCATGCACTAGAAACCCAGAAAATACAGTCCTTTCTCAGTATTCATACTACATAGTTCTCCAAATCTTGAACAGATAAATAAATTTGTATTTTCTTCTGCCATTTATGCAGAGTTCTTTCATCAGTGTTCTACTATTGTGATGGGGCATCAAGACCATGAAAACTCTTATGAAAGCATTTTATTAGGACTTATTAACATTTCAGAGTTTTAGTTGATTATCATCATGTTGGACAGCAAGGTGGCACACAGGCAATCATGATTCTTGAGAAGGATCTGAGAATTCTATATTCTTATCCAAACGCAGAAGGAAGAAAAAGACACTTGACATTTTGAAACAGCAAAGATCACTCGCAGTGACACTTACTCCAACAACTTATAGGAAACTGAATGATTAATGTTATTTACAGAATATTGGTCATTTGCTATTTCATTGTGAATAATTTACATTTACCTATTTTTATTTGTTTCATCATTAATACACTAGTGATTGTTACTCATTTACATATGTTGCAGTATGTCATGGTAAATTTGACATGCTTTTATGAAGTTTTGGTGTCTAAAGAAAAAAGTCCAACAAAGCCATACATTCTATTCCTTTCAAATAGTGCCAGTCTTTGGTAATCAAGTATTCAAATCTGAGTGTAGATGGAGACTGTTCATTCATTCCTGGCCACCCACACCCAAAATAATCACACAAAACAGTATTAATTAGAACTCTGCTTGGCCAATCACTAGGGCATATTATTAGCTCACACTTATACCTAAATTTAACTCATTTCCATTATTCTATATTTTACCATGGGGCTTGTGGTTTGTTACCTCTTGCTTTTTGGGCATCTACATGGCATCTACCTCCTTTGGCAACTAAAAGACATCTCTCTCCTTCAGCAGTTACAAGACAGGAAGTTCAATCTAAGCAACTTCCAAAACTCTAGGATTGACAGAGACATCTTACTACCTGGACAGTCTCCCAAAGATCTTCTGTAATGTTGTGGGCATACATCTTTAGCTTACTGACCTATAACAACCATAAGATTTTTCCATGAAGGAGGACATTTCAAAGACAGTTCCACCTATATGGGTAGTTTGTCAGTCATTTTCTTCTGTTTCCTGCAGAATTTCTGGCAGACTCTTTCATGAAGCAAGAACCCAAAGGACCATCTGTCCTTTATGCAAGTTTAGCAGTCACTTCTTAGTGGGTCCTGAATGTCCGGTTAATACAGCATAACATCAA
>JAQHUG010000632.1:277479-296076 GCA_028555095.1 Dicrostonyx torquatus
AAAAAAAAGAAAAGAAAACAAATAACAAAAGTAAAAGTCTCTTAGGCGCAGTAGATAAATATATTTTCTGTAATAATATGTTGTCATATTCTACAAATGTGGATTCTAAAGATATGGAAAAACTACTGTATAATATGCTATGTGTATCATAATGTATATAATTTATAGTTACAATATATTCATATACTATCTAATTTAAAGTCCATCAAAATTTACATTGCTATTACCTTTTATTTTAAGGTAGTCAGCTATGTTTTGTATGATTTAACTTTCAAAGCTTTGTATTTGAAATTTACCTCCTTATTTCTGTATCTACTTTTGTGAGGATTCTCTATGTAAGATTTACAAGAGCTATACAGTAGTGTACTTTGTTATGACATTAATTTGTGACCTTGAACATTAAGTCTGTGTACTGAAAATTTAATTTCACTAACTTACTATCCTGTAGGAGTTAATACAAGTCATCAGATAGCAATCATGAGAGAACTGAATATAGTTACCTTCCTTGTCTCTTGATAATCAATATCTTTAATAATGTCCCTTTTAATTGGTTTGCATGAAAACCTATATATTGAGTGAATTGACAACGAAATATATACTTTCGCTCAAAGGAAATATGACCTTGAACACTGTACAGATTGGGCTGCTTTGACTCAAGAAATTTATTCAAATGTCAATAATCAGCTGTATTGTGTTGAATATCTAGAAATTAAATATTGGTCAAGTAAACATCATCCTAAAGTCCACATAAAATTCTGCAGTATGTTGATAACAGTGTGGATAAGAGGTGAAATTATCATAGTCTACACATAAAATACTTGCAAAAATATTTTTCTTTTTAAAATAAAGTTCTGAGACAAGCCATAGTATTTACACCTCAGAGTGAATTAGATTAAGGAGACAAATATTATCCTGTGAATTTTACTCTGCTACAGTAAATACTTCTAGACCAGCAGTATTTTAAGGATGTTACCTGATACACACATATTAGCACATGTTTTGAATACTCTTTCAGTGTTACAAACTGAATTTTTTCTCAAGAATTCAGATGGTCTAACTTAAAATCCATTAAAATATGGTTTCCTTTATTTCACTATTAATGAAAACGGGCATATGAGAAGAGTTTGTAAACTATCATCAGTAAGTCTGATAGATCCTTTCACCAAGAATCATAAAAGTTATTTCCAAACAAAATTTAATTTTCTCTTTACTTTGGAAGAATATTGAAACCACTTCTTATTGACACATGAAAATTTGGTTAGATCTGTCGAAATGTGAGGTTTCTTCAATCTTGTTAGTGAACTGCTGTGCTCTGGCTCCATGGTAGTGAAGACAAATGGCTTTTGTCCCTTTCTATATCATTCTGCTGTTTCCAGTCTGTAATTTCACAAGACACTTTTATCTTCCCACATACATGCTAGTCCTGCCAAGATTAAGTCTACAGTTTTATCTTGACTAGGCATATCTTAAAAAAACAAGAGGAAGAACATGAAATTGTTTGGGGAACGAGGTAGGAAAAAGTCTGGGAGGCGTTGGAGCAAGGAAAGAATATGATGAAAATATCTTGTATAAATAATTAAAAGTATTAAAAGCAAAGTAAATTTAAAAAGATCTTATACATGGAGACCGTAAGTTTTTGGCCTTATTCTTCCCCTGCTTTCATCTTAGGCTAAATACCATCTATTGCTAATTCAGTATTCCCATCATAAATCTCAAGATTGTTAAATATCTTTGAGAAAGATCAACGCTTTCAATCTATACCACTCCTCTGAGGAGTATTTAGAATGTGTAAAGCCCATTTAACACTCTCGAAGACAAATGTAACTGGGTTGAAGTATATTGAAGTAAGATCCCTAAAAACCTGAAATATGTAGGACAATAATAAACCAAGAAGTATTTCTCTGCAAGATCAATATGACCTTTTTAAAAACAACATGCTACCCACAGTGACTTGGTCAGACAATCTTCTGTGTTTGAGTAAGGAAATATTTCATGTATCTGATTCTCGTTTTTATCCTTAACAACAAATGATATCTCAGAGTCATCAGGGGTCTTGGTTATGCTGTTACAGTGTTTTTCCAAACTGTTACATGTTTTATATCAATCGTGGACTACTCAATGTGTAAATGCCATGTGTGCTCCACACAATGTTTGTGGACCTGAGAATACAGTAGAATTGAGTGGCTTTAAATAATCTCACTGTTGTGAAATAAAACGATGACAAGAAAATAGATAAATTCAGTAATGAATCAGAAAGTAAAGAAAATTAAAACAAAAAATATCAAGTATTAGGAATTAACAGGAATTATAGTGGTAACTTTGAAAGGGCAAGAAAGTTATTAGCAAACATAAACATAGCATTTGTATTGATCAAATACAAGACTATGTATTAAGCAATCAGGAAATTGCAACAGATGGAGCAGGTGACTTCTGTTGAAGAGGGAAATGCAATGTACTCGGCTTGATGCAAGCAAGTATATGCATGAGCCACTCTGACAGGATAACCAGGAATTCTAACATGGTCACAAAGAGCTCTTGGTCCAGTGCTGTTGCTCACTCTCCTCCCCTGGAATTGGAATTGGTTCTGTAGCTGTGCATGCAAGAACTTCTACATGAAGATGAGGAAATGCTTGCTGTGACATCAAAGTTTTTAGAAAAATTTGGAAACTGGAAACTTTTATGATTAATTTTAAAAGTTAAATGATGCCTTTAAATCATTACTAACCATCATGAATTTATATTGATTTTAAGAAGTCATTTTCAGAAAAAATGAAGAGACTGGAAATTAAAAATGCAGCTTTTCTGATATGCTTATTGTGAAATTAAAATGTACTAGACCTTGAGACCTTTGTAATTTACGGTATATAAGGATAAATATTTATTAGCTAGAAAGTTTTCAGAGTTTGTCTTCATCTGAGAAACTGTACTGTTATTACACCTATGATTTTAATGTTGTATTTGCATTTCTATTTTATAATTATTATATAAACAAAATATTGTGGTATCCCAAACCCCAATATTATTTTTGTTCTTCTACTTGTTATTATTCAGTCACATTAATGTTTTACTCTACAATCAGTTACAGATGAGAAAGTGAAATTATGGATCAAGAGACATGGTTCAGAAAATAACAATATTTACTGAACAGAATAAAGTTCTGAGTTCAGATCCCAGTGCCTGCATAGAAACCTGGATATTTGCATGCCTTTCTATGACCTAACATCATTGCGGGGAGAGAGGAGAATCACGGAAGCTGCCCAGTTGAAAATAGCAAGCTCTATATTCAATGGGATTCCTTGTTTTTGAGAACTAAGGTAGAGAGAAATAGACTGGGACATCTCATGTCTTCTGACCTCCAAGTGCATGCATGTGCTCAGGTGTGATTACACACATGTACATGTAACATCCAGAAACATATTCACATGAAAAAAGAATGTAAAAGAAAACTCCCAAAGTAAATTTTTTTTAAGCTTTGAGACAAATTCTTATGGAACTAGGAGAAGTTCAACGAGTAGCCTAGACTGTTTAGTGAACAAGCTTTGGAATTCATTCTCCTGTCTTCAGCAGCACTAATATAAAAAGTATTTGTTATTACAGCAGACTTTTTATATGTATGCTTCTCCTCAGCTCTCCCAACCCCATGTTCACTCATTTGGTTTAAAGTCTCTTCCTAAGAGGTCCCATATCTTTGTTAAGGATCGTTAAATGATAAAAAAAGAAACAACTATAACCAAGTTTTATGCAAGTATTTTAAATTTACAAAGGACTAAATACTTATTTTCTAAATCCTCTTTGCTACCAAAAAAAAATTTCTATGATCCAAAATAGAGATGTTTGATAATGAAATAAATCAAGAGGGGGGAAGATGAACAAAACCATTGGCTCTAATATACACATGTTTTTGTGTTTCTTTTTTTATGTGCAATTCAACACAGAAAATACATCAAAATATGACTCAAGACAAAAGTGCAAACTACTTAGAACTGGTAGAAGAGAAGTGATCAGGTAGTGGAGAACAATAAACATTCTTAGATATTTATTCGGGAAAAAGGAATATAAGTAATATCAGAGCCATGGAAAATATCTTTTCTGACACTATCGATTTCCTAGTGTTCTAACAATTAACCTTGCAATGGGGTTTGTAGTGCAGCTGAGTCCTGGTCTAGCATGAACACAAGGGATTAGGTTTGATTCCAAGTAATTGAAAAAACATCCACAATTTGGAGCAATTTCTGTTATTTTATTTTAATATTCTAATATATTAAATGATTTTAATATATTAAAATATAATATTAATGCATTTCTATAAGTTTTATCCATAAGAACTAAATCAATTTATTTTTAACTACTAAAAATTGCTTAGTCAGGAGGTGCTCTGAAGTTGATTCAAACACTTCTCTCTTTATCAGAAGCCTTTTTACAGTGGTAGATGGGATTAACAGAATACAAATACAGTTTAATTGTATGAAGTCTTTAAAAATTCACCTAGTATAAAAATTAAGTAATATTTTATTTCTTAGCCAATAATTTTGAATTTTGGTGGTAACTAAGACTTATGCTCATACTGAAGATAATTTAACACATCATCAGGCCATCCTAAAAACTTTTATATGCATTAGAATAGATTTGCTGTATAACATGACTAATACAATAATTTGTTTTTGTTTTGTTTTGTTTTTCGAGACACGGTTTCTCTGTAGCTTTGACACCTGTCCTGGAACTAGCTCTTGTAGACCAGGCTGGCCTCGTACTCACAGAGATCTGCCTGCCTCTGCCTCCCGAGTGCTGGGATTAAAGGCGTGCCACCATCGCCCGGCCCAAAAATTTGTTAATAAAGAACAAGCAAGGAGATGATTAGAGGAATGATTTTGCCAACCTTGACCTCTGACAGCTTCACCAAGGAAGCATCTGTAAATTAGATGCTGAATTATGAAAGGAACTAGGTGATAAGCAAGGCATATGTGAAAACAATTCTCCTTTAAAATAGTTTGTGACAACATTGATTACTTTTAAAGATGCCTTCTGTTGATAAAATAATTTCCCCATAAATCTTTCAATAGACCAAATTTATTTTCTAAATATTTTACTAATCTTGGGATTGAGTGCTCTAAATATTCTGAATTATTAATGTTCCAACAATTATGAAAATACAATGCTAATAAAACTGATGATTTTCTATAGAAAAAGTATTTTTATCAAACTCTGTAAAGTGATTACTGCAGCTCCCATGCCCTAGGAAGTGACTGTGGAAACTGAGAAGCCCGTGGCTATTTCCTGATAAAATGTGTGTATGCTTTCACAGATACATTGTATTCGCATTTGTGTGCAGCAGGATGAAGTGCCATGTGGAATTTCATTTACCCAGCTAGGTGATATCTTTTGGAAATGTTATAAAGATAACCAAACCTTTAAAATGCTTTGAGCAATTGGCAGGTCAATAATAGAATATGTTGTTGAATTCCACATTAGGGATGCTTATTCGAAAGTCTTTGTTGATTGGAAGACAAATTAAAGAGATTGACTATATGACCAGAGTTCACATTTTCATAGCTATTCATGTAAACCTGTTTAACAGTACACAGAAAATTGTCCCCATATTATAATATTTTTAATTATGGCTGATGAACATTTCCATGTTACTTCCAAGCTTTCTGACCCAGCGATCTCTGAAGAGCTGCAGTGGTAGAACTGCCCTATGAAAACAGGTGACTTCATGATTGTAGTAGGGAGTCTGCTGGTTCGTCTTGGCTTCCCAGAACTGAAATAACCACATGGAACTTTGTTATTTGAATCGGTGCTTGGCCCATTACCTCCAGCTTCTTACTGGCTATCTCTATTAATTTGTTTATCTCCACGTGGCAGTGGCTTACCAGCAAGTTTTGGCATATGTCTCTGGAAGTGGTTCCATGGCTTCTCTCTGACTCTGCCTCCTTTCTCCCAGTGTTGAGCTTAGTTTTCCCCACCTACCTCCATTCTACCCTATCAGGCAAATCCAGTTGCTTTATTCATTAACTAGTAAAAGCAACACATAGACAGAAAGCTCTCCCACAACACATGATCCCACACAATATGAAGTGCAATAAAAAAGATTTTTAGACATTCATCTCGCAGCATTTATCCACTTGTCTAAATTCTAAAGAGGTATTGCCTGATTTTCAATATTTACTTTGTTTATTATTAAAGAGTAAATGTTAAAAACACAGGGATATTAAAAGCCCAGCAAACTTCATATGATTAAGTATTAATTTCAATGAGGCAATTGAAAGCAGAACGTATGTTACTTTATGTCCTTTAGATTATTTGTACTGTTGAGATGTGTATTTTTTCTTTATGTTTAGATAGATTGCTCTGTTGAAACATATTTGGTCCATGACAATGTGATTTAACTCAATTTTCTTTTTCAGTAATTTTCAGTTGACTTTTTTAGTGTTTAGAGTAGAGAACTGAAGGCACTCATTATCAATGTCATGGGATTGATGTTTAGTTTTAGGACTAGTGGGGTTTTCTGTTTTCTTTTAAATGAAATTAGCTGTCCTAGTTTTGATATGCATGCATTTAAGATTGTAGAATCTTGCTGGTGGATTTTTTTTCCTTCTTTTTCATTGCTTAAAAAAATACCAATCCAAATTTCCACTCCCTCCTCTCCTCCCAGTCCCCTCCCTCTCCCTCCACAGATCCTCCCCCCAGCCCTCCAACCCTAAGGGAGTGCCACACACCCAGCCCTGTGGGAAATCCAAGGCCTTCCTACTACATCTAGGTTGAGCAAGGTTTACATCCAAAGAGAATAGGATCCCATGAGACCGGTATATGAAAGGAGAAACATCCCAGTATCACTATCAGTGGCCCCTCAGTCTGTCCCAGCTGTCAACCTCCTTCAGAGGGGCTTGTTTTTTCCCATGCTCATTCACTCTCAGTCCAGTTGGATTTGGTGAGCTACCATTAGTTCAAGCAAACTGCCTCAGTGGATGACCCCCTCATGGTCTTGAATTCCTTTCTCATACTCTTACTCCCTCCAATTTTCAACTAGATATTGGGAGCTCAGTTCAGTGCTCTGATGTGGGTCATTGCCTCTGTTCCCATCTGTTGTTGGACGAAGGTTCTATGGTGATATTTAAGATAATCATCAGTCTGACTACAGGGTAAGGTCACTTCAGACACCTTCTCCTCTATTGCTTCGGGTCTCAGCTGGTTTTCTCTGTGGGTTCTTGGGCAGTTTTCTAGAGCCAGGTTTCTTGCTAACTCCACTTCCTAAATATCCCCAGTATCACAGACAATAGGAACATCAATAAATAATTGGGACCTTCTGAAACTAAGAAGCTTCTATAAAGCAAAGGACACAATTAATAAAACAAAAAGATAGCCTACTGAATGGGGAAAAAATCTTCACCAACCCCACATCAGACAAAGGACTGAACTCCAAAATATATATAAAAAACTCAACAAATTAGACATTAAAATTCTAAATAACCGAATTAAAAAATGGTGCACTGAACTAAACAGAAAATTCTCATCAGAAGAATCTCAAATGGCAAAAGAGATACTTAAGGACATATTCTTCGTCCTTAGCTATCAGGGAAATGCAAATCAAAGCAACCTTAAGATGCCATCTTACGCCTGTCAGAATGGCTAAGGTCAAAACCACTAATGATAGCTTATGCTGGAGAGGTTGTATAGCAAGGGGAACACTCATCCATTGCTGGTGGGAATGCAAACTTGTGCAACCACTTTGGAAATCAGTGTGGCGGTTTCTCAGGAAAGTAGGAATCAACCTACCTCAGGATCCAGCAATTCCACTCTTGGGAATATATTCCAAAAGATGCCCAGTCAAACTACAAGAATATTTGTTCAACTATGTTCATAGCAGCATTATTTGTAATAGTCAGAACCTGGAAACAACTTAGATGCCCCTCAACTGAAGAATGGATAAAGAAAGTGTGGCACATCTACACATTAGAGTTCTACTCAGCGGTAAAAAATAATAACATCTTGAATTTTGCATGCAAATGGACAGAAATAGAAAACATCATCCTGAGTGAGGTAACCCAGTCCCCCAAAATAAAATGAACATGGTATGTATTCACTCATAAGTGGATACTAGTCATAAACAAAAGGCAACAAGCCTGTAGTTCAGTATCCTAGAGAAACTAATTAATAAGGTGAACTCAAAGAAAAACATATATAGACCCACCTGGAAGTTGGAATCAAACAAAAATTTGGAAGTAGGAGGGCGGGGAGTATAGTGGGGGGGGAAGGGAGTTGAGGAGAACTTGAGGGAATGGGATGGTCGAGATGAAGGAAGGTCAGGTATGAGAGTAAAGAGAGATATATCTTGATTGGTGGAATTTTTCTTTCACTGGTATGTACTATCTCTCCTTACCTCATATGCATAGTTTTGGTTTGAAGCATTTTGTGAAAGGTATGAGCTAAAACTGTTTGTTCCTTTGGTCCATTTGCTTGAAATACCTTTGTCCATCTTTGTAGCCTAAAAATTTATTAATCTTTGATGGTGATATATGTTTCTTAGAGGCTGTTAAAAGATGCATTCTGTTTACTAATCTAAAATTTTGTCTGTCTTATTATAGAATGACTGAGAATAGTTAATTTTTAGAATTATAACAAAAAATACATTTCAATTATTGTCATCTTGTTGGTATATTGGGTTTATTTTTTATCTCTTTTAATTACCTACCCTGATATGATTTATATGCTCCCTACAATTACTGAGTGTTTCTATCTGTTTCTTCAGATTAAAATATCCCTTCTAGTTTCCTCTGTAGAGTTGTCCAGTTATGCATAAATTTCTTTATTACGTTTTATTACAGAAAGTTTTTGTCTCTCTTTCAATTTTAGTAGGTAATTTTGCTGGATATATTGATATGGGTTGACAGTATTGGTCTTTCACGACTTTGAGTATATCATTCCTTGCTCCTAAAGTCTTAGAGATTTCTGTCAAACAATCATATGTTATTCTACTATGGCTGCTCTATAGATGCCTAATTTTTCTCTCTTGCAGCTTTTCATATTTTTTCATCTTTTTCTGTATTTTATTTTTTACTATAACATGTCATTGAGAATTTCTTTTCTGATTCTCAGTATTTGGGGCTCCATATTCCTCTTATGCCTGGATAGATTTGAGGAAATTTTGGAGGATATTCTCTGTTGCTCTATTATGCTTTTCTCATTCCTTTATATACATAATTCAAAGGTTGGGTCTTCTTGTGGTGGCCCAAGTCTTATCCATGTTCCATTCACATAAATAAAAAACAATAAATAAAATCTCCCAGTGACCTTTATGGTGTGTTCTGATTCATCTAAGCTCTCTGTTTTTTACTTTGTTTATTCTGTTGGTAAGGTAGTCTTAAACTGAGTTGGTTTTTAGTTTTCTTTGTTTGCTTACTAAGTTCTTTTTATTTCTAGTATTTTCTTGTTTTCTTCAGAAACTTAATCCCTGTCTCCATATCTTTTATTGAATTTCTAATTCATTTATCTCATTGTCTTCTTTGAGTTGTTTGGATATAGTTATAATCATAATCATTCTTTTTAATTCTTTTTTTGTTTGTTTTTTTGAGACAGGGTTTCTCTGTGGCATTGGAGCCTGTACTAGAAATAGCTTTTGTAGACCAGGCTGGTCTCAAACTCACAAAGATCCGCCTGCTTCAGCCTCCTGAGTGCTGGGATTAAAGGCGTGCGCCACCACTGCCCAGCTTTCTTTTTAATTTCTTAATGGACATGCTTACAGGAAATTTTTAAGAGGAGCTATTAGTGCAGAATTTTATATTTTAGAAAGATATGTTATTTCGGTTTTTTATGTTGTAACTATTCCTGAGTTGGGATACTCACATTTGGAGTTAGTTTTTTGTTTGATATCTGTTTCTTTTTACTCATGTTACATTTTTTTCTTTTAGCATAAAATATTCTAAGGGTACAGGGGTACATAGTTCAGAGCAAGGTATTTCAGTTCCCCCATTTACCTTGTATTTTGGTTACATCCTCTTCTAGGAATTCTGCTTTTCAGTTACCTTCTTATGCCATCAGTGGCTTGGTCAAGGAGTCTAGAAAAAACATCTCCGTGACTCAGTCCTAGATCTCTGTAACATCCTATTCTTACAACTGGTAGGCTTTGATGAATCCTTAGAAGGAGAAGATGTCTGAAACTTCAGACTATGAAGGTTTCTTGATATTCCCTAGGTAGGATGGACAGGATGTGATGTTCCCCCCCCCAAAAAAGGAGCTAGTAGAAATGACAGTTCCGGGCAAGCAACCAAAGGATGGGGTTGGCAACTTGAGCATATGAAATATATTAGAGAATTTAATTTACTATGTTTTGTTTAATTTTTTACAATTTTTTTTAATTTCTGGTAATAGCTTAATTGATACACTTTAAGGGAATCATAGATATTATGATGTATGCATATGAAATGAAATGTGTTAATTTGATTAGTTAAGTTTTTCAATAGAAATAATTCTGAAAAGAATTTAATATTTTGACTCATAAAGTGGGATATTAATTAAATAACAAGGAAAATAAAGTAAAATTTACAAATTTGAATTGTAATCTTAAAGCAACCTAGACCTTGGCATGTATAAGGTCAATAAATTAAAATCAAGTATAAATATGCCAACTAAAGTTTGTACTATGCACATACATTCACATATATTCTCAAAGGAAAAAAGACATAAAAAATCAAATTGCTACATTCAAGGTAAATGACACTAAGTGAATAACATCAATTTCCTTTGGTTACTAAACAATGATCATAAGAAAATATATCTCAGAATTTATTTGAATGGGACATTGGCTTATATAATAAATATAAAAATATAGATAAATACCATTCTATTATTTAAATGAAATAACAAGCTCCAAAAATTAAAATTGTAAAGTTACATCCTCTTGTAATGCAAAAGTATTTATTCAATTTTACTTATATTAGCATGAAATCCTACTTATTTGTTGTTCAACAAAATGATGACTATGTGCAAGTTACAATTGTCTTAGTTTTGAATACATATTTTATTTTTTAGAAATATCTCTACAGTAATTTGTGTACAGGTAATATGTGATGTATGTAATTCAAGTTATATTCCAAAAGTCTTTATTTTATGTTTCCCATCATACAGGTTAAGTGCTTGGAATTTACAAGATGTAAATGAATACTCTAATAGTAAAATAGAGTTAACATAAACCCAATGCTATTTACTATTGCTTGACTCTCACTCTGGATTTCTGTTCTCTTTGATTCCCGTTAAAATTTACAAAAGACATATAAACAGACTAGTGTAGGAAACAAGAAAAGTTTATTACTGAGCAGAAGAAAGCTCACTCAAGGACTATGAGTTGGCAGTGGCAACAGGAACGTTGGTACTCTTCTATAATTTACACAGACTTTAGATTACATCTAAAGCCTCCAGAACAGACAGCTTGTCCTGAGGGGTCTCCTTGTTCAAGTGATTAACAGAGCCATTTTGATTGACTTCTATAGGAAAGGATAAAGGATATGTTTTTATTTTTTATCCGAAAATATCTAGCTAGATAATTTTTACAAATTTAGATACTGATTTTTTAATAACCTTGAAGACTATTTGGAATGGCATGCTTTCACCCACAGTCAGAAAGAAAACTCAGTTATCATTTTTTTTTTGTTTTTACCAGCAACAAGGGCCAAACAGATTCAATCTTTGGTTTTGCAAAGAAATTATTTATTTTATTTTATTCCTTTTCTTTTATTTTTTTTCATTCAAAAATTTACACTTTCTCCCCTCATCCCAGTCCCTGCCCCCCTCCTCGCTCTCCCACTACCCCTCCTCCCTCCCCCTGCTTCCTTAAGAGAGGGCATGGTAGCCTGCCCTGTGGAAAGTCCAACTCTTTCTCTGCTCCATCCTGGCCCAAGAAGGTATGCATCCAAATAGAATGGGTTCCCAAAAAGCCTAATCATGCAGAGAAGATAGGTCACAGTGTCATTATCGATGGCTACTCAGTCTGCCCCCATTGGCAGCCACATTCAGAGAGTCCAATTTGGTCATATGCTCCATCAGTCTCAGTCCAGCAGGATTGAGTGAGCTCCCATCAGATCAGGCACACTGTCTCAGTGGGTAGACCAGCCCCTCGCAATCGTGACTTCCTTGCTCATCTTCTCCCACCTCCTGCTCTTTGACTGCACCTTGGGAGCTCAGTCCTTCGCTCTGAAGTGAATGTGGGTCTCTGACTCTATCTCCATCCATTGGACAAAATTTCTATGGTGATCAAGATATTCATCAATATGACTATGGGACAATGTTAGTTCAGGCACCATCACCTCTGCTGCCCAAATACCTAGCTGGGGACACCACTGTGGACACCTGGGATCCCCTCTAGAGACAAGTATTTTGCCAAACCTAAAATGACTCCAGTAAGGTAAATATCTTATTCCCTTCTCCAATAACCACCCTATAAGGAGATTATTTTAAAAGAGGTTTCCAATCCCAGTGTCCTCAAAGTCTGCTAGACCTAATAACCTACTACTTTATTCATATACTAGTGCTAAAAGATGTTGAACTTTCAAGTATCATGTCTCTATTTCTTGTTATCATTATTCCATGTAAATTATCTATTTCTGTGTAGGGGAAAAGTATGTATCTGTAGGAGGGCATGTGTGTGTGTTCAGTTATATGCAGCTAGGAGCAGAGATAGTTAACTTTCTTCAGCATGTTCACTCTCGATTTGAGACAGTGTCTCTTCCTGAATTTGTAGTTCTCCATTTTGACTAAATAAGCATACTTGTGAGCTCTAGGTATCTATTTGTCTCTGGCATCTGACATTGGGATTTGAAACACTTGCTGTGATACTTAGATTTTACATGCATCCTGGGATTCTCAAAGTTATCTTGCTTTCTAGCACTTTACCTTTATGTACTGAGTAATCTCTTAAACTTCATGTGAGGTTTTATGAATCATATATTTTCTAGATGAAAAAACTGACACATTTAAAGTTTTTTTTTCAAGCAACACTAAATTAATCACATTAAGAGTTTTATTTATTCTTTTAGGACTTGATGGCAAAAAAGAAGTGGAGCTGGGATTCAGAATTTAATCTATTATCATAATATATTAAAATGCCTAACGTCTGTTTCATTGCTTGCCATAGATAGCACAGGAGGACAACCATGACATCTCCTATATCCACTTAAGGTTTTTGCTGAGACACTTAAAGAAAAAGTTTAAAAAGGATGATTTTACTAAAATGTGTATGATATATACAAGGAAATGCACCATTTTCAGAGGTATCCTAGATTGCTAGTTCATATATAATCATAAAGAAGAAACCCCAACCCTGTAGAAAGAACAAGAATAGAGAATAGGAGTGTGATTCAAGTTGTGGAAGTTAATTAAACGGGGAATAATGGAAGAAAATAAATTACAAGTGGCTTCCTCAGGTAACAACTGCCAGCTGAGAAGGTTCAAAGTCATCACAAATGATGAGCAGTCATCTTTGCTAGTAGAGAGGGGGTGGTTACAATTGTTTTAATTTACATTATACTTCTGGACAAATATAAATGAGGAGAGAGACTGTCTTCTGGACACATCTTCCTATTGATTTTAACTTGAACAATTATTTATGCCCAAGTTATGTATTTCAAAGTAGCAACCCTGGTAAACTATGTTGTAACTTGATATTATTTCACTTTACAACTTCAGTATTATATGATTTATCTAACTTTAACATAGATTTTTTTTAAGCTCTTACACTTTAATCTGAGTACAATTTACCCTCCCTCTGCTTCTCCAAAATTCTTCTCACCTCCAATTTCATCCAATTCAAATCCTTTTCTCTATTTCTTTAGAAAGGAACAGGTTTCTGAGAGATAAAAACAAAACAATAAAATAAAATCTAACAAGAAAAAACCAAAACCATCATATTGAATTTGGACAAGACAAGCCAAAATAAAAATAAGGGAGTCCCAAGAGCAGACAAAAGAATCAGAGACCCACTCCTTTATAAATTCAGGAACCTCATAAAAATACTAACCTGAAAGGTATATTATATATTTATTTCAGTCCCTGTTCTTGCTGCATCATTGTCTTTGAGCTCCTATGATCTTTGCTTTGATTTAAAGGGCTTTGTTTCCCTGTTCTCCTGATGTCCTTCATCACCTCTGGTCCTTACATTCTTCTGCTTCCTTTTCAACAGAGTTCTCTGATATCTGAGGAGATGTATTTGATGGAGGCAACTCAGACGCAGCTGTGTGTTCTAAGGTCTCTTTGTCTGCATATTGACTGGTAATGTCTGGTTCTAAGTCTCTGAATTTGTTCCCATCTGCCACAGGAGATAAATTCTCTGATGATGGCTTAGAGAAACACTGATCTATGAATATAGCAGAATATCATTAGGAACCATTTTACTGCTTTTGTTTTTTGCTTAGTTGGTTTTGGTTTCTAGATTTCCATTTATTTTCTGCCAGTTGTTTTTGTTTTCATGTCTAACATCCGTAGCCATCAGGGAAATGAAAATTAAAACTACCTTGAGATTCATCTTACATTTGTCAGAATGTCTAAGTAAATAATTCAAGTGACAGCTCACTTGAGCAGAAACATGGAGCAAGGGGAGCAGTCCTCCCTTGCTGTTGGGAGTGGAAACTTATATAGTCACTATGCAAATCATTCTGACGGTTACTCAGTAAGATCAGAATTAATTTACATCAAGATTCAGTCTTTGGTGTAGACCCAAAGGGCACTTCATCCTACAAAAGGACACTTGCTCACCATCTTCATTGGTACACTATTTTTAATAGTCAGGGATTAGAGCCAGGCGGCGGTGACACATGCCTTTAATACCAGCACTCGGGAGGCAGAGGCAGGCGGATCTCTATGAGTTTGAGGCCAGCCTTGTCTACAAAAGCTAGTTCCAAGACAGGCTCCAAAGCTAGAGAAACCCTGTCTTGAAAAAGAAATTGTCAGGGTTTGAAAGAATCAAAATGTCCCTCAACAGAATAATAGATAAGGAAAATATGAAACATTTATACAATATAGTATGTCTCAGTCCTTACAAAAGATGGCATCAGAAAATTTGTAATCAAATGAATGTATCTAAAAAAAAAGTCATTTGGGTGAGGTAACCATGTTCAGAAATACATACTTTTTATGCATTATTATATATGGATATTAGCCATTAAATAAGTAATAGCTGAGATACAGTCCATAGGCCCAGAGAGGGAAGACATTCTCTCCTTCCTGAAAATATACTATGGCAATGGTGACAAAAACCTGTGGGAGTAACCAACCAATGTTTCATTTGACTTAAGACCCACTCTATGAAATGGGAAACAAACTTGACACTATTTGTGTGACCTTGATATGATTTAAATTTCAGTGCAGGGTATTGTTATATATTTTAAGAATATATACTCATCAAAAACTTAGAAAATAGTGTGTTGTATTACATATATAACTAAAAGACATAATTGAAAAAAATTGAAGTTCCTTTTTCAGAAATGGTAAAATGTATTGTGGGTTTTATTTTAGTAGAAATATAAGTAAAATCAGGCAAAACAAGATGAATATATGATTAACTGGACAAATTCTAGTTTCTGACTAATTAATTTAATAGCCAGATTTTGTGTTGCTTTAAGCAGAGTATAATTCAGTTATTTATATAATTATATAAAACATTTGAAATCAAGAGATAGAAAGACATTGATGTGAATAATTTTAAATCTTCCAGGAAATACATATGACTTAATATAAAGTACATAGTGCAAGTAGCACTATATCTTTATATTTTATTAAGTACTTATAAAAAACTAAGTGTAGTTTATACTTTATGATATTCATTAATTAAACTAAGTGTAGTTTATACTTTATGATATTCATTAATTTTGAAAATAAATGTTTTCACATCATTGTTTGAATATTAAATAAATCACAGTGTTTCAATAACATTAGACATTGTCAGTATTTGATTTAATATATAGATTCATCAATACAATCTGAAATTAACAATCTGTAAATGTAATGCTTGCTTTTAAATGCTAACTATAAAGACATAATTTTTTGGTATTTTAAATGACTAATCACATTAATGGAGGACTAAAAAATTCTTTTTTAACTAATCTTTTTTCTTATTGTTAAAAGAAAAATTTACATTTACTCCCATTGTTCCTGGCCCTTCCTCTCCCCTACTACCCCACCACCCTCCCCCTGCTTCCTTAAGATGGGGCAGGATACCCTGCCCTGTGGGAAAGCCAAGGCCCTCCGCCCTCCATCTCGGTCTAAAAAGGTGTGCATCTATATAGAATAAGTTCCCCAAAGGCCAATACATGCAGAAGAGATAGGTCCCAGTGCCATTATCATTGGCTATAAAATTCTTTATTTTCTTACTTATTAGTAAAGATTTACAATGATTCCAGATATAATTCCAATTGATAAGAAATAGTTTGTTGGTTTAGGGAAGAAGACTTAGTAGGCTAAATCAGTTGCCTTCTACACAAGATGACATGAGTTTATATCTACAAAACACTCATAAGAAGCAGAATATGATAATGTGCATGTGTAATCTCAGCATGCCATGAGGTGGGTAGCTGACATAAAAGATCGATGACCTTAAAGTATATTGTATTGTTAAATCAGTTGGGGATGTGGTGCAGGAACCTAAACGATACAGCAGATACCGCATCAGTTTTGAAAGCAAGAGACAACCCTGGAGAGTTGTCCTCTGACCACTAGATGTACATTCAAAGAGTCACTCCTTTCTCTCTCTGTCCTCCTTTCTGTCAAAATGGTCTATGTTTTTGTTATGCTTACATATTCTTATTCTACCTAAAAGGAAATACTATTTAAAGCAGTTTGTATAATGCAACAGGAATACTTTTAATACAGATTCATTTTTCATTATAACACAAAAAATTTGCAGAATTTGCTAATGGTGATTTTGCAATAAAGTAACAGTTTAGACTCCCTGGGACTCTGAATTTTTATCATCTTAGAATTTGTTTCCTTTGTTATCGTATTACAGATTATTTGCCTACAGGCTTTGCAACATCTCAGTTTTAGGACAATCCACTGAAGTAAGTTATCACCGCTATCTCTTATTTTGATGTTTCATCAACAGAAAATGACATTATTATTTTTTTTGTACAGTCCTTATCAGAAACTTGAGCCTCCTGATGATGGAGTAATGAAAACGGATACACTGTCTGTTTATATTTTATTTATATATATTATTATAGAGTACATGTATAATAATGGTGGCTTGGCATAATCCCTATTGAGCACTCTGTCTTCATAAAGTACAAAATATGAAATGATATGAAGACCTTATTGCCCTGTTTGCAGGCCCAAGGAATGATTTCTAAATCAAATATAAAGTTTCTTTTCCAGGGCCTTTTAAAACCCTTCTTTCACTGTTAGAGACTGCTCGCTGATCCCCTAACTTTATATTCTAAACCAGAGAGAACGGGAAAGATGGCAAGACAGAAACCAAGACCAATATAATTGTTTCTTCTGATGGCTATCTGATGGAATTTAAAATAGACAAAACATAAAAAACATATGACATGTTAAAATAGTCATTTGAAGTGGTATACTTTTGTGTACTTGATTTTATGCTAATATAGTGGGAAAGAAAACTACAAATTACTGAGAAATTTTCCTTGAAATTTCAATTCACATAGGAGAAACTTATGGATAGAGTTTAATATATAAAGTATATAGTTATTGGTCTAGGCAGAAAAAGTTCTGAAACAAAGACGTGTGCGAAAACTCATCACTAGAATTTAGGCATTATTCTCTTTCTTTCTCAGATGAGAATGGTTGACTGCAATGCTGTAGTCATTGCATCAGTTACAGTAATTGTGAATGTTTCCAGCAACCACAGAGTTAAGTGTTTCAACATACCTAGGATGTGCTAAGACAACACACCTAGGAGATCTGCTGTGCATAAATATAACTCTGCTATTCTTCTAGCCAAAGTAGAAAACATTATTTCCAAAGAACATGTAAACCCAACAGATCCTTCAATGCAATTTTTTTGTAATTAAATTATTTTCTATATTATAAAACTAGTTGTAAAGCAATATACTTTTTCTAAAATGTCAAATACAATAATTAAAATGAATGAAGGTCACCATGAAATTCTAGAAGGTATTATTTATAAGTACAACCAATTAGAACTTAATAAAATATAAATCATATAGTAACCCCAGAAAAACTCACTTGGGTTCATTTTCCATGATTAATATTCTTTCGATTGCATAAAATGAAACTTTAGTGAACCACATAGCATTTTACTCATACATTTCCTGCAGAAATGCAGGCGAGCTAGGAAGTTCAATCAAACAATTGAGATTTCAATCATTTAAATTGTGAACCTTAAAAAGAGTTAATCAGGGAAGCATAAGAGTCTCAAATGTTTAGTCATTTTCTTATTCTAAACCCATTGTCAAAATGTTTCCATGGAAACAATGCCAAGTTCCTTAAATAAAAAAAAACTGTCTTATTTAATTATCCTGTTTCCATCTAAATTCAGAAATTTTCAGAAAAAAATAACATGGTAGTCACACACAAAAAAAAATGATGATTTTTGAGCTTCGGTGTTGAACTCTGAATTCAATACTCAGTGACATT
>JAQHUG010000632.1:305747-316265 GCA_028555095.1 Dicrostonyx torquatus
CAACAAAGAAAGGGAATTACAGACCAATCTTACTAATAAACATGGATGCAAAAAATTCTCAATAAAAAATTGGCAAACCGAATCCAAGAACACATTTAAAAAAAATCATCTATCATGATCAAATAGGATTCTTTCCAGAGATGCAGGGCTAGTTCAACACACAAAATCTATCAATGTAATCCAACATATAACAATAAATAAACTGAAGGAAAAAAATGTGATCATTTCATTAGATGCTGAAAAAGCATTTGACAAAATCCAACATCCATTCATTCTAAAGGTCTTGGAGAGATTTGGGATACAAGGATCATATCTAAATATAATAATAACTATACAGCAATTGACAGCTAACATCAAATTAAATGGAGAGAAACTCCAAGCAATTTCACTAAAATCAGGAACAAGACAAGGCTGTCTACTCTCTCCATATCTTCAAAATAGTTCTTGAAGTTTTAGCAATAACATTAAGACAACGTAAGGATATCAAGGAGATTCAAATTAGAAAGGAAGAAATCAACCTTTTGTTATTTGTAGAAGAAAAATATTTTATGACCAAATTCAGTCTTTTAAATGACACAATGGCATACAATATTTTTACTTAATGTTATTCTCACCAATTGCACATATTCAAGTCACAAAATTACAGCAGGTAATAAATTGAAAATGAAGTATAAGCATAGAAAAGTTGTTAGATTATGTACCACTTTTCTGACAAAGTCTGCTTAATTATTCTATATTGAATTAATTTCTCCCATGTGCCCTTTAATACAAATTAAAATGTCACCTAGGAAGTGGAGGTGCATTCCTATAACCCCAACACTAGGAAAACAGAGGGACACAGATCTCTGTGAGTTTGAGGTCAACCTGATCTACAGAGTGAGATTCAGGACAGACAGAGCTATACAATGAAACCTTGTTTTCAACACAGACAAACAAACAAATAAATAAATAATAAAACCATTGAATGCTTTTTCCCTCACTGCTATTATCTAACTCAAAATAATAATCTTTAAATTTCTTCACTACATAAGTTTGCTTTTCCTATTGTTTTATCTATGCAGGTATTAACCGGACAGATATCCATGCTGTCCACCAAGAAATTATTATTTGCTTTCTGAAATGCTTCAGCCTAGTCATATCATTAGGAATTTAATCATAACCTTGGGAATATGAAGTTCACACCAGTCTATGCTATCATTGAGACATAAGATCAATATAGAAACCAACATTTTTACATGGTTCTTGATTTATTTCTATTAGGTAACCAATTATTGTTCTCTTATAAGAAGAACATTGAGGTTTGAATGCAGATAAAATTCTTCCAAAGTTTTCGATTGTTTGTGAACATTTAGCCTGCTTTCCCTTGCTTGTTTTTGAAGTTTGATGGTATAGAGTGAGTGGTAGATTCTACAGTGCATTAGAAGAGAAAGAATATCTTGCTAAAACAAAACACCATAAGTATAATGTGCTTAGATTTTGTGGAGTAATACATGAACACGATAAGTATGATGGGCTAAATTTATGTGGAGTGACACATAGTTTGGTTTCAGGATCAAAAGTTTCCAGGTGGTGAGTACCTAAACTATAATACTTATAATGGCCCAATTAGCAGCATCTGCTCAAGGAGAAAGCTTGGATTCTCAGTGAACTTTTCATAGACACTAGCTCAGAAATCTTCTCAGACTGATGAAGCCATTTCTCTCTCTGTTAATTTTCATATAGGTGGATCCAGTACTCATCATATATGAGATCACAGTTCTGAGAAACAGAATATCAAATTCATATAAAATTTTTCCTAATAGATTAACGTGACTAATCTATAAAAAATGATTAAAATGTACAAATGAGAAATGTACTGAGCTGTCAAATAGTTGAGTGAAATTATTTTTAACACATGTTTTTTAAAAGAAAATCTGTGGTTTATCTACATTTTTCAAGAACTTGATTTGGAAAACACTCTGAAATCTGACAGGAATTCACTTGCACATTTTCTTTTTACACTGTGAAATTGGCAATATTAGAAATGCCATGAAATTGGACTGTCACACAAGGTATTATAAGCACTGTTTTCTATACTTATGCATTCATGTATAGAATATGTACATAGTCATATATGTACATACATGTGCTTGGAAAATTGTATTCTCAATAGATAAAATGAAAAATAAATACTAATTAGAGTCACTTTTAATTATTTTAAAGAGTTTATCTACATTATCAGAAGATAACTGACCTGAGAGACAACTCCAGGTAACCTTGCTTAAAAGGATTTTACCTTAAAAGGTTTATACCTTAAAAGGTATAAAATCTTTAGCTAAGTTATTTGAGTCATTCTCTGACATCTGCTAGAGTGTTTATCAACAGAATATTCAAACCAACCTTACTTTTATATGTGTGAACTTCTAATTTAAAAATGAATGCTTATATAGCAACTCAAATCTCAAGACGATTCAGATTTTAAAAAGTTAAAGCTCATACACTGAGAGACATTAGCATATACCAACATGTTATTTAACTACCCACCCTATTTCCTTTCATTTCCCTCTAGGCACAATTAATTCCAGACAGCACAGTTTGTATGTTTTATGGGGCCGTGAACTGGAGGTAGATGAGAGAATCATGACTGTTACTGCTGCTGTTTCTGACAGAGTGGAGAGATAATAGGACAATCTTCTCTCTCAATGACTCCTGCCTGACCAGAGAAGATGAGGTAGCAGAGGGATTGAATCATTTTAAAAGAGGCATTACTGCTGAATGGAGAGTGAACTATCAATTGAGCTGTACTTGACAGAAAATGGCACTTTTGCCTTTGGGCATCTTTTTAAGAGTGAGAAGAAACTTATATTTAATACTCCCTTGACTTTATGCAATGGGCACTGTGTTTTCTACTGTGTATATCAAAATAAATGGCATTTTAGTGTCAGGGTTATTATAGTTAACTCCATAGAGAATTGGGACTATACTGCAGTTAGGCTAATTTCTTTCGATTAAATTTTCTCACAAGAAGATAATATAACTCAGAAGATACAGAAGAATTCTTATACACTGAATTAAAGAGACAAAAAATTATTGTATTTACCATATAAAGCTTAAAATACACGGCAATTATGTTATCACTGTATAAGTAAGTAATGAAAACATAGGCTCTTTCTGACAAATTGCAGATCAACATTCATACTTTATATGTTTCTACTTTTTCTTTAAATATTGAGTAAGATATTAAAGTTTCCTTCCAAATTCTTAATAACCATATGACACAATTAACTACATTTACTTAATTTATTTTCCTTGTTTTTTGTTTACTTGGTTTTGCTGAAATTTCCATTATCTATCTGTTGCATGGTTGCCTGTAAGTGAGAATGTGTGTTTATGTAGTGTGTCTATTACATAGTTGTAGTGGAATATTGAATTAACTGGGCAAAGTTGTGCTACATTTGTTTATGCTGCAGAAAACTACTTTATGTGAAGGTGTGATACATTTGTGTGTGCTGCATTTGTTTAATAATGAAAAGATGTGTTGCTGTTGCACCTTGCCTGCCAAAGGCACATGATTGGTCTAAGAAAGAAATGAATGGGCAATAGCTTACAAAGAATGGGTTGGCAGACCTGGCAGGCAGACAGAATAAGTAGGAGGAAAAAAACTAGGCTAGAAAGAAAGGAAAAATAAAAGAAAGATGAGAAAATGAGGCATAAAATGGGACAGACAGGCAGGCAGCTGCCAGCCAGTTAGATGGAGTAGGACATACAGAAAGCAAAGGTGATAAACCCCAAGACACAATGTTGATAAAGAGATACAGTTTAACTGAAGTTAGAGGATAGAAAGCTATTTAAACATAATCATAAGCCAAGGCCACGCATTCATGTCTCTGTGTCATGATTTGGGTACTGATTGATAGCCCAAAAAAAAAAAGAAGAATTCTGGTACACATAGGCTTTCAACAATACATATATATTCATTTTATAATGTATTCACATAAATATTTATGAAACAATGTACTTGTATCATGGCTTATTGTACAAATTTGCTTACCACCATGCTTGGGGTTCTGTGTTCAGTCCTCGGAATCCACTTGGGAAAAAAGAAAACTCTGTACCACAAGTAGTTTTCTGGACTTCACACATATCCTGTGACATGTGTGTATTCACACACACATACACATGCACATACAGAAATAAACAAATGTGAAGTAATTATGAGCATATATTTGAAAACTAAAGTAAAATAAACTAAAATTAAAAAGGCCATTTTAAATTGTTATTTTAATTCTGACTGAATATCGGCTTTAGTCTGGTAACATGTTGACAGATGATTTGGGGTATCAGTGAAGAAAATCATTTGTAACAAAATCAAAGAAAATATGGGTTTTAATCTGAAAATAGTACTGCAGTTATTATTAATATCATTCCTGTGCATATTAATAGGTAAAGGGAAATGAAGTTTATCTGTATACTCAGTGACTGTGTATACATAAGCAAAGAGGTGATTTTTATTTTACTTACGAAGGATTGTTCTATAAAAAACCCAGCCTGTTACCTGAGTTCTGTTGACGTGCCCTTGTCTTATATAGAGAGTGTTCAAAATTTTTGAGTTACAAGTTTAAGTAACCCAGGACACAAAAAGAAGAGACAAGTATTAAGAGAATGAAAAGTTACTTCAAAGCGGTTTCCAAATCAGAAAGATAAAGAACATCAGAACATCGTGAATGTTGAAAATATGTGTCCCATGTGTGATAAGTCTTTAAAAAACTGTATAAGCCTGAACCTGAACATTGAGAGTCAAATGCCTTGCCTGGAAGATGGGTCAGAGCAAGCTTGAAAACCTGTATCCAATCCCTCGTTACCAGGATAGGGGAGAAAATTGACTACTCAGGATTATCCTGACTTCTGGCACACTATCACTCACTCACACTGGCATGCATAAATAACACATCACATACAAACACAAACACGCACACATACAAGCATGTTTAACAAATGAAGCATATGTTTCTTTAAAGTCAGATTCCTGAAAGTATCTCAAAATGGTCATTTTCTGTAACCAGGTCACCTGACTCAAGATGAGTCAGAGTGGACCCTTAATGTCAGAGTTGTTAAAAGCAGGAGAACAATGCTCAGCTTCCATTTCCTGATATTGCTCATCTTGTCAAAGAAAAAGAGAACTTGCTGTGCTACAATGATTTTAGCTGATGTTTGATAGTGTGGAGAACTGTGTTATATTTTGTATTTTCAGAAGAGGTACTTCCTGGGTATTAGCAGGTTTTTTTTTTTTTTTTACTCTTTACCATATCCTAGAAAAGTAATGATTCATTTTAATAACAATTTTTGTTATTTATTCAGCTGTTTCTAACCTCAGTTTGAATGCAAACAAGAACTTATTGATAATTATCTTAATCAGTCTTTTTCAATATAGAAATTAAATCCCATGTCATTAACATCTCCTAATACTTCATGTCTTAAAGCAAGTTTTCATTTCATCTCAGGAACTGGATGTTGAGCTTTCACCTCTTACTTTGTCCGAATGGTCCATTATGTAGATTAAAGCTGCATTTTAATCAACATGAAATCTCATGAAATCCTCCTACTTATTTCTTCTATGCAATGACATTTTATTTCATTATAGATTAGCAATTGATAATGATGAACAAAAACACTGTTTTCTCTTTCTTGTTGCTATTCAATTCAATTTGTGACAAAAAGAATTTATCCAACCATATCTTTACTCAGGCAATACCTTCATGTAATGCTGTTACTATTTATTATTATTACTATAATAATAATAGACCACCTACAACAACTATATAAATTATACCAAGGGAAATCATTTCATCCTTCCATGTGACCACTCACAATGAGGGATGATCAAGTGGTCAGATGATGGAGGAGAAAATAAAGGAGGAATAGCTAACATTTTGAACCTTTTCAATGAGAAATGTTGAAGAAACCCTTAAATTGTTTAAACATTGTTGAGCAGACATAACACAGGTGATAACTCATCAAAGTAAAATAGTCTATGTCTTTGTACAAGCTTCCGAAAGCAAAGCTGTTGAGTTATGGATGTTTTGCTTCTCTTTGCTTCAGAGTTTTAGAGACAAATGAGTCCTTGAGTTTTTTTAATTGAAAATATTATTCCTCATACAGTCAATTTTGATTACATTATCCTCCCTTCTAACACCTCCCAAATCTATCCCACTTCCCCATATATGCAAATTCACCCTGTTTGTTCAGAATAAAAACAGGCAGTTAAAAAATAACAAAAAAAGATACAGTAGAAGCAAATAAACAAGAACAGGACAAAGAAAACAAACACATAAACAGAAAAAATAAAGAATAAATAAAAACATATAGATACAGAGATACGCAGTGTTCTCACACACAGAAATCCCTCAAAAGAAATGAAACTGTAAAACATAATGTATATGCAAAGAATCTGTTAAAAGAAGCCCTTCTTTATCCACTAATGTTTTGTCAGAAGACTGTCTATAAAGTTTTGTGGATGTGTAATATATGGTAAGGATGGTTCTCATTAAATATTTACACACTGTCATTTCTTCAATAATATAACTGATTTACAGCTTACTTTAGTAAATAAACACTGATCTTTGCAACAGATGTATTTTTGTATTGTACTATATTCAAAACATAATATTATCCTTTCACTGTAATAACACAGCTTATGTGTGACTATTATTCTTCTTTTAAATCTTATTATTGAGGCATTCTTCATATTTTTCAAAGGCTATTGTTCAGTAATCAATAACACATTCACAAAACGTCTTTATAGCTTTTTGAAATACTTAGCAAATGTCATTATTCATAACCACCCTAACGATACAATATATCATCAGAGCTTATTGTAATTTAACTATAACTTAGTACCCATTGAACTGCTTGATGTGAACTGGCAAGAGTTTACTAATGGGTACTAATCTATCAATGTAATTGTATATGTTTATCAAAATATGCATTAATACATTTCAATTATACTACTACTCTAATGAAGAAAATTCATATATTCATTATTGTTATGAATTAATAATTCCTTTTGTTCACTAATCACTAATTAATGATTCCATAATTGTATGTAAGATTTCAGATGAATAATTATGAAACATAGAATCATGAAATGCTAATTTATTCACCTTATTCCTATTCTATGTTGACCTATTTTTGTTTTGTGGGGAGAAATATGTGTTGTTGGGAGTTCATTTGCATTTTCTCAGTCATGTCTATGTGAACACACTCTTTGCATATGTATATGGAGGATAACGTCTCATGTTCCAGCATTTTAAACCACTCTTCACTTTATTTATGGTAGAAAGATCTCTTACTAAAAGCAGAGCTCACTTTTTCAGGTAATCTATCTAGTCAGCTTGTCTCCTCTTCCCTAGCACTGGGATTGCAGGGGGTCCAAGAAGCCCCATCTGGCTGTTACAGGTTTCCAGAGTTGTTAGCACCAGTCATCATGCTTGTTCAGTGAGCACTTATCCATCTTATCAGTCCTTGAAGTTTAAATTAAAATTAACCAAGAACCAGTTTCAAACTGACTTCTTTTATAAGGCTTAGACACATTAAATTACAGCAAACAAGTTTCTAGACACCAACTCAAATTAGCCTTAAAAACTTGCGTCCATTCTTGGATGCAACATATGCTTATACCATCCAAATAAAATAAATGACTTATCAGAGTGCCCAGAAGGTGAATAAAGTAAGGATTCTTAATTCTCTATTTCATAATTGTTTGTCTGAACTACTTCAGAGTGAATGTGTTACAGGATTAATCATGTCTGGATTTAAAAGGCTACAGATTTATGCTGGGATTCCAATAAATTATTAATTTAAATTTATTCACTCTCAAATGAGTCCATATTCTGATTACAAATTGAGTAATCTTTATCTTGTCAATTACTGGAATTAACAATATTTTTCAATCTGCCACATATTCTGTAAATCTTGATTTATTACTAACTGAAAGAAAATTCAAGACTATTTGTGTACTAAACACAGCAAAATATTAATTATTTATTTCTAGATTGAAAATCAACCAGAGCTTATAATACTGTTTAGTAATGTAGGTATATTACTTCATGGGTATCTATTAAATTGTGGATTTAGACATTGGGGCAGGCCAGAGAAGAAGAGGATAAACAGAGAAGAAGCTGAGAAACAATTCTGAGTCTGAAGTTGGAGTAACCTTAGGCATTGACTTGAATCTTTAGAAATACTTCACGCATGTACATGAAATATACACAGAATGACTTTAAGTTATGTTGAGGCAGGTTCCCCAAGTAGTTCATCAGTCAGGTTCTTTTTTTCAAGACTAGTTCTAAGACATTATTTCATCTACACAACTCTTATTATCAAAATCTACAAAAACAATTTTTAAGAGGATTAAAAAGTTCAGTTTAAAAGGCTTCATCAATGCTTACATATCTCCTATGCCCTTCATTCCATCATGAAGACTGTCACAATTGGTGGATAAATGAAGGCTTTGTGAAAAATTGTATTTTATTAAGATCACTATAAGACTAAAGAGTCATTTTATTTTTATTTACTCATTTGGGGGGTACTAGAAAAATTGAAAAATTAGCAGTAGAATGCATCTTTATAACTGCATTACAAATATGAATCAATATTTATTTTAGTGAATATATATAATCACATATATTTAGTTCAGTGCTAAAAACTGAACTGGGGTTCTCTGAATTAATAAAAAGTGTGTTTAATCAGTGAGTTATTTCCCCACCCATCCAATATTTTTGTTGCTTCAAGATCGTCCATACCTAAGCTGAACAGTTGGCACAGAGGTTAAAGCACTTATTTCTCTTGGAAAAGAACCATCTTTGGGTCCCCACATGCTCATGACAGTTTACTACCATCTGTAACTCCAGTTGCAGGGGATCCAACCCACTCTTTCGGGGCTCCACTGGCTTCAGACAAGCATGTCGTGCACATACATGCAGGCAAAACACATATACACATAAGATACTCTTTAAAATAAAGATATTCTTCAATATTCGCAATGAGGAATTTGAAAATTATTTTGCTCTTTTCTGTTTTTTTTTATTTTTATCAAATGAGAACTTAATTCCAGAGACTGAATTTAAATCAATATTAAAATTATAACCTGTGTTCAGAGACACAGTCATTTTCTAGAACATCATAAACTGACCATCCTTTCCAAAACAAATTAAAATCAATCTGCCTTGGGCAAATATCTGGTGTTTACTTCTGTTCTGTTCCGACCTGATCAAGTGTAGCAGATGTATTGCTAATATGGATCTGGAGAAGTGCCCTTAACAGATTTGAGTGAACAGATGAGCAGTCAGGGAAAGTTTAGAAATTACATAATCTACAATATCTTTGTGACCTTTAGAAACATCACTTAGTCATTAAATCATCACTCTTGAAAGTTCTTATGAAGTTATTATGAAAGTAGTTGGTAAAAGTAGTGGGTGTGTGAGAAGTGACTTAAATGTAACCCCTGCAAATAGAGAGAGATTTCACATTTAGTTATTCTTTTGATTGGGGATGAAAAATTGCATTTGTCACTGTTCTGCCTGGAATAATATCTATGGTTATTATTTGAATACTGTAGAATTTATATTATAAAAATCCATCCCTGTTAAAATATATTATGCATTTACATTCAACAAGTGGATATTTTTGGAAGAAAATCATGTTCTAAACACATCATGGAAATATTTAATACATACTACTGACTTTTAGTTCTTTGTTATTTATGGATTCATGGGCACCAAAGGAGCTTTTCCTCAGGGCTTCCATTTGTTCCATACATTTTCATATGTGTCTTGTATTCCCACACTAAAGTTTTCTGTTAATACATAATATGAAAAACAAATTTCTGTAGGAGGTAGGAACTGCTTGTTGGTCCCAGCTGCTCAGCACAAAATAATCATACAGGAACTGTATTAATTAAATCACTGTTTGACCCATTATCTCTAGCTTCTTATTCGCTAAGTCTTATATTAATGTAACCCACTTCTATTAGTCTGTATATTGCCATGTGGCAGTGGCTTACTGGCAAAGCTTCAGGCTGTCTAACTCTGGTGGCTCCATGGCGTCTCACTCTCCACCTTCCTTCTCCCAGCATTCATTCCAGTTTTCCCCACCTACATAAGCTATGCCTTATCAACAGGCCAAGGCAGCACTTTATTTATTAACCAATGAAAGCAACACATAGACAGAAGGACCTCCCACACTCTTTCCCCTTTTCTGTTTAAACAAAAAGGAATGATTTAATTTTAACATAGTGAAATTACATATAACAAAGCAGTTATCAAGCAGAATTATAGTTGCAATATTTATATCTACTCTATCACTTATCATAACTAAGAAAACTATAACAATAACTATAAATTCTTCAACTTCATCAAAGTCTCCAGAAGGATATGATATTACCTAAGTAAATATGAAGTGCATTGTAAGCAACTTCCAAAACTCTAGAAATGACAGAGATATCTCACTACCTGGACAGTCACCCAAAGTTTATCTGTACCA
>JAQHUG010000632.1:326274-341938 GCA_028555095.1 Dicrostonyx torquatus
TTCTTGATGTCTAGTTATTTGTGTTCTTCATATATTTTGGGTGTTATCTCTCTATCAGATATGTTATAGTTGGTGAAAACTCTCAACCATTCTGTAGGCTGCTACTTTGTCTAAATGACAAAGTGTCCTTTACTGTATATAAACTTTTATTTCTTTCTATCGTCTGCAGATTTTATTTTATCACTGGCAGGGGCAAAATTTTAATCTCTCTTTATCTATATGTATTTTCCCACTAAACTAATCTCTATTAAAATTCTATTTTAACTAGCACTGCTATTTTACAAGATTGTTGTTTCAGTTAAACAATACAGCTTTGGAGGAAATCATCTTCATAGTAATGCACAGGTAAAATGCCCAGTAGAATAGGATGCTTCCATGAGATAAGTACAGTCTACAAAGGTCAATAGGGATCTCCCCACACCTATTCACACTATGGTATATATCAGAGAAAAATGATGGAGGAAAACATATAAGGAGACTGTAGTGGCAAGAGATGTTCTGGGTCCAAAGCCCTAGAGACCTTTCCTATTCAAGGTTCACCATCAGTGCCTTACATTCTGAAGGGCCAAACCCCTAAAAATCAATTGCCATCTGCTGCTCTTCTGACATGGCCACTAGTATACCGTACTTAATCTGGACAATTCCTAAACTGGAAGAGCCTTATCATAGCTTGGTATATGTTCTGCCAAACACTGGCTATTGTGTACAATTGTCTATAGTATCTCAGTGGTGGCTAACTTGCAATAATGAAAATGATGCAGTAATAATTTTGTTGCTTGTTATAAGATAATACTCACAGATGCACCTTTTGCTTTCTGTCTTGTCTCAGAATCTTTTGAAGTGTACTTGCAACCTATTTGTTTCATAACTGCTCTTGACTTCTCTTGCCTTCCTCTACTTTCCATAACTTCGTTGTTTCTCTTGAGTCATATACATCAAAGGTACAAGTGAGAATTATAGTTTTTCCACTTATATTAGGAGTCATGGAGTTTAAAAAGAAAAAAATTGTCTAATATAAGGCTTTAGGGTATTGAAAATCACAACTAGAACATATTGTCTTGTCCAATACAGCTTCAAATCCTATGAAAAAAATCCTGGATGGATAGTAACAGTCTTAACTTTAATGATTATATAAAATACAGGATTCTCATCCCCACCAAAATTAGACTGATTAATCTGGAGTTGATGGATAATTTAAGGAGAAAATATAATTCCCTTAAACTAGTGAAATAATAGCTTTAACAAATGTTTCAAACCTTGAATTTAGGTAAAAAGTAACTTCAAAGTGTAAGAATTGCTACTTTGAATTTACATATGCTCTTTATCCTGTGAGATTATTTTTGATTAAATACTAATCATAGACAATATAATTATATTAGATTTAGAAATCACACCTGGGCTGGAGAGATGGCTCTCTGACTAAGAGCATTGCCTGCCATTCAAAAGCTCCTGAGTTCAATTCCCAGCAACCACATGGTGGCTCACAACCACCTGTAATGAGGTCTGGTGCCCTCTTCTGGCCTTCAGACATACATGCAGACAGACTATTGTATACATAGTAAATAAATACATTAAATTAAAAAAAACTATACCATCAGCTGGGCGGTGCTGGCAAACACCTTTAAAAAAAAAAAAGAAATCACACCTGCCTCATGCATGTGAAGAGGTCAGCTCTATCAGCAATACTTACTAAAATGATTAGAATAAACTAATAGGCAGCATATCCAATATTCAACCCTCTTATACATTGATTTATCTAGGAGAAATTCAGTGGAGAAATCACATTTTTTTTTCTTCTGGGAAGAAAATATATGGGAAGTTAATTGTTAAGACAGTGAGTTATGGAAAAAGTATTGTGCAGTCTTTAATTTAGGCAATAAATTAATTTCTCTAATTGTTTTACACTAAGTACATGTATATCATGTATATCTTTTATTTTACAGAAAAGGTAGACAAAGATGGGTAAAATATAAAAGTTTTTAAAAGCATTTATACCTTGATTAAACTGATATTTTTGTGAAATTTACAAAATTTAACTGTAGTAGTTGAAGTATAGGGAGATAAAGCCATTCATGAATGATGTAATTTTGTATTATATATTACATTTTAATATTCTATCTAGAAAATACAAATATCAAATGCTTAATAATTAGTTTTAACAATTGTATAATTTTTAGCTTTAATAAATATATATATACGATATAATTGTGTGGCAATCAATTACATAGGTATATATGAATAAGTAATATGACTATGACATTTTATTGATATTAAAAGGTCCATACTTCTAAATTTCCATTTCAATTTTTTTTTGCTGTTTTAGAAGATAATGTTTCTTTGTAACCAGTTACAGCCTATGGCACTTACACGCTTGCTCCAGAATTTTTCATGATGATATTTGAATGTTGGGAAGAAAGGATCAGTAAAAATGTAAACTTTAGGGATGAGGTTTTTTTTGTTTTTTGGTTTTTTGAGACAGGGTTTCTCTGTAGCTTTGGAGTCTGTCCTGGAACTAGCTCTTGTAGACCAGGCTGGTCTCGAATTCACAAAGATCCGCCTGCCTCTGCCTCCCGAGTGCTGGAATTAAAGGCATGCGCCACCACCAACCGGCAGGGGCTGAGTATTTTTCAACCTTTTATTTTTTGAATTTGGCCAGTTGTCCTTCAGTGTCCTAGTCACAATCTATTGCAAATCTGAGCTAAGTGAGAGCTTAGAGATGCATTGAGCTGTCATTATGACAATAAGTCATTGGAAGTTCATTTATTATTATGTCCATTTAGCACCATAATAGCAGTAGGTATTCTCCTACTGCTCATGACTTGTCATATAGTTTTAGGTTCTTAGGCAGGTAATAGAACTAGGTATTTCATTTTGTTGAGTAGCCATTCACTCCAATCAGAAAGTTGTATTGCTACGTATGCTGTCTGTGCCACTAAGCACCAATAGGCATGTTTCCAAGGCCAATCATTACAGTAACTGACAGTATTCATATCTGTGTGTAAGTGATAGTTACCTTTATCCTCCAGTGCTTGAATATCAACTTCCATTTCTTTGAAAGAGGGTAATGACTCAGTTTTCTTTAAGGGGCTGCTCACCAGGAATTTGACGATGCTCCAGTGATTCTATGTGATATACAAATTGGACAATGGGGATGAGAAAGGTGGACCTGGGAGGACTGTGAAGTGAGTGTGATGGGACGCATTATGTGAAATTTCCAAATAATCAATATTTTGAGAAAAAGGAGAGATAACAGAAGGAAGGACTCAAAAGCTGGGCTCAGGAAAACTACAATGGTTATAACTGAATCCAGCAAGTATACTAGATGCACAACCCTGTGTCTAGCCCTCAAATTGGGAAACTGAAAACCAATCAGTGGCCAGCGTGACCCTGGCTAGTTGAGGGGTAAACTACTAATGAGCCATCAGCAGGGTTTCACAGCATTCTCTAATCCTCTCCAGCCTCCGACAGTTGCTGCACACAATGAACTGGGTATTTTATCAATCAATACAGTCTCCAATAAACCTCTTTGCTGACACAAACACTCACAAAATTCAATACAGTCTCCAGCAAAATTGCTCCGAAGCCAATGTGATTTAAAATATTCCTCAACTGGAAAAGATTGCTTGTCCAGGTAATTATGGGTTGTAGCAAGTTAACATTTTAACCTACCAAAACACCATGTAAGTTGAAAATTAAATGAAAAAGTTTTGAAATGAATTAGTATGGAAACCAAAATATGAAAATTTCTGAGTTACTTCTATGATCATTTCTTTTATATTTCAACTGGACATACTAAGGATGAAGGAAACTCAACTAAAGAAAAATGCTTTAATCCGGCTGGCCTGTGGACAGTTCTCTAGGTGTTTTTCTTGATTTGTTATTGATGATTAAAGCCTAACCTATTGTAGGCGAATTCACTCATGGTCAAGAATTCCTATATGGTATTAAAAAAATAGGTAACTGAGTATTGGGAGGGATAATTTACACTAAGATCTCATAAAAAGACATATGGTAGTGGTAAACATTACAGAACGCACACACATACATATTCATCTTATATACTATATACTTATATATATACTATATATACTAACATATATTATATATATATGTATATATACATATATATATATATATGTATATGGAGAGACAGACAAAAGAGAGAGAAAAGCTAAAATAGAGTAGTTGTTCTTAATAGGGAAAAAATACCTCTATAGCCTGTAGAGGCTAATAAATGGAAAGTCTAGAGCCAGTAATGTTTTGCTTCCAGAGAGGTGTCATAGACTCTCAAACATAATAGGTTATTGCTGTTGCTCTTAGTTACCCTTGAAAGATTGATGTTAAGATGATATTTCTGAAGATATCACATAGTTGATTCATAGAATATGATGAAATCAAACTGGTGCAAAACTGAAAATATCATCCTTCATGAGTAGCCACACTGGCTAGAAGCCATTGGAGCAACTGTCCACTCCTTTTCTTCCTGTCCTTTTGGTACCTCTATGGCTCTCTCAGACTCGTCAGAGCTCTGTCTCTTCTTTTACTGGCAGGTACTGCCATCTTTTTCACTATGCTTCTTTATTTCTTTTTCATCTCCAATCCTGCAGGCTGGGTCTCTGTCTAGACCCTGATATGACAGGTCTAGTTTAAACAGGGCTGTGAAACTATATAAGATTTTCTACTGAAAGACAAATGAGAACAAAAGAGTCACATAGGTAACTTTGACTTTTCTCTGAACTGGGTTATGTTATGATGTGTAAAGCTTCTTGTATTCCTGCTTTTACTTTCTTAATAATACCAGAAAACCTGGAATTTTAAGTCAGACAACTCCTTCCTCTCTGCAGTTGCTTTCAGTCAGATTTTTTTTTAAAGAAATAGAAATAAAAATGGAACACAGATGTTATATTTTTAATTATTTTTGATATTTTACATACTCTTTACCTTATATTTAATAAAACTATTCACATTTTTCAGACAGGGTTTCAGGTATATCATGATAACCTTTAATTTACTCATAGCTAGAGATGACTTTGAACTTCTGAACTTCCATCTCCATCTGGAAAAGATGTGTCTAGATAATCACATTCTAAATAAACATAAAAATTAGTACCAATTAAAGCAAAATATTAAATTTCTTAAAAATCAGAATCTCCTCTCCATTTATTAAGTTATGAAGAAAATACACAGCATAATTTACAATATGTAACAGAAAAATATTTTATAAAATGTAAGAAAGCATTCCTAAATCCATATGAAAAATATTCAAATATATGCAATATACTTGAATGAACATGTCACAAAGATGATATATAACTGGTCAGGAAGCATGTGAAACAAACTTGGTAAATTGCTTCACAACGAAAATGTATTCTCAAATCACAGTGAGAAATCACTGCAAAAACTATAGAAAAGTCAGTTTAAATATAGCAACACAAAACTGTGACAAAATTAAAGATTATTTGGAGCTCTCATACACTGTCATCAAGAATATAAGAGAGTAAAAATATTGTGAATATTCTTTTTAAATAAAAACTTTTTATAATATTAAATGTTTGACTATTTCTTGAATCATACGCTTTATTCAAACTTTAGACATGTTGAACTGAATACTTAATGTTCTGTGTTTGGCGCTAAAGATTAATAGTTTCTTGACTATGATGTAATTGACAGTTCTAAGAATACTGTGCAATTTAGACTCCAAAATAATAAGCAGGTATCATAAGGATATTATCAAATCTTATTAGATTGTAAATGTGGAAAGGAAGAACACGATGCCAAGGATCCACCAGAGACTGACATTGGGAATTTTACTCGGTAAACCACTGCCAAGTGACGATACACAGATTAATAGAAATGGGTAAGATCAAGATATGAGAGTTAGCAAATAAGAGGCTAGAATAATGGGTCAAGCAGTGTTTTAATTAATACAATTTCTGTGTGATTATTTTAGGACTATGCTAACTTGGTGGCCAGGAAGAACAAGTGGGCCCTCTCCTTTGCAACAGAGAAACTTACTAAAATTCATTGTTTGATGAGACATATATTTGGATCTGTTTATAGTTTTAATTGTACATACAACTATAATTTTACCTCATCAAGGCAATTAACACTATAATTCTATAGTTTCAATGAGCTACCTAATATCTTGATTTCTAAATATTCTCCATTTCAAAGGAATAATATATCTCTAAGTCACATAACCACTTTCAATATGACATAAATAACTAACTAAACAAACCTTAACACTGGTTTTGAACAGAAATTAAAGAAAAAGCTCTGAATCATAGGGACACAAAAAAATAGGAAAACCAATAATAAATGACTCAAATTGGTTAAATTTTGAGGTCAGATGTAGGAAGAGTGAATAATTGTACTTGTAGAGTGTAGCATGTAAATAAATGACCCTGAATGCATGGATGTAATTATGCAACAAATAAAAAAGGAATACATAAATGAGATAGAAGCCAAATACCAACTTGTAAAAAGGGAAGGAATGAAGCAAAATTTATCTAGAAATTATGATGTTTAAGTAAACTGCCATAATAAAGTTGAGAAGCAACAAGGGTACATAGATTTGGGAATTAAATTTTAAGTGTAATGTCTGGTAGTCACTCATTAGAAAGTCATTAAATCTCACTTTGTTTTTACTACGAAGAGAATGTCACATGCTTCCTCATAAGAAAAACTGTGAAGGCTACATAAGTTTGTCATGTTATTGAAATTTACAGCATCTATATATTATTAAGAATATATAGCAAAAACATCCTAATAAATAACTGGTCGATAACTCTTCCAAAATATTGATCCACAAACACAAAAGAATAGCATGAGATCCAGGTTCAGGAAACAAAAAGATTTGTCACTGAAAAGGTACCAAGCTACATTGGAAATATGCTTGTCAAAAGGGAGGAGCTGCTGGAGAAATGAGTAAGATAACTTAACGTTTGCATGTATGGTGTATGAAAATAAGATTTCAAATATTTCTTCAAATGCAACAAAATTACATTAATGCATAATGACATATCAGAATATAGATTATTACAGAAATAGACACTGAATAAATAAGTTGCAAATGCATGATGTAGCACTAATGAATAAGGGAGAATAATGCATTAATACACTTGAATGGATGCTAAGAGAAACAGAAAACTGACTGAAATTGTAGTTATTCCCTCAATAAATATGCACCTTAATATACAGCAGATATTTCTTCTGTGCTTTCTCCAATGACATATGTATATCTGTGAATTAACTATCACAACCCACTCATTAAATATAAATAATAAACCAACTTTTTTTGTGTTCTAATATGCAGGTGCCTGTGTGTCTATATCTGTATCAGCAGGAGAAATGACATCCTTCAATACCATTACTTCAGATGTCACCTTGTGTACAGTAAGGTAAGGTGGCTGGCTAGTGATTCTCTGGGATGCTCATCTTTCTGGTTCCTGTACAGTGATTACACATGTGAACTATGGGGCAAATTTAGCTCCTTATAGTTGCAAGACACAACACTTTACTGGATAAACTCAATAGTTTGGAAGTTCTTTATGTTTTCCCTTCTTAAATATGGAAAAATTGTGAGATAATTTCATTTCTAATGAGATTTTTACATATTGGTTGGTCTAATTAATTTTCTTTAGAATGAGTCAAAACTTTTCCATATCTGAAATTCTGACTTAAGTCATGTTTGAATTGTAAATGAGTAAAACAGTATTATAGATATTTACTATGTTTCAAAATGATAAAAATAAAACATGACTATATTCTGGTACTTGTAACCTTATTTTCAAAGGTACACAGAAAGAAAAAGAGGAAAAAGCAATAAGCATTAAACACTAAAATCCAGAATATCATATTGTATTGTTAGTGATTTTTTTCTAGAAAGTTACATTTGAGGATCAAAATATTCACTCAAGAATATATTCATTTAGCAAAACATAATAATTATTCAAGCTATTTTAACTATATAACTGAAAAATGTACACTTCACCCCTGTTTAGAAACAAAGTTGAAAGGACAATGGGCAAAGCATCTAGAAAATTTAATATAATTTATTGTTTTAAATCTTCCTCAAGTTTTTATTTTAATCTTAGCATTTATATTTGTTTTATTTTTAGATAAGAAATAACTATGGGCAACTGGCTCGGGCCTGGTCTAAATGCTTCCATTATTCTTAGTCTCTCAGACCCAATAAAGATATTTGCATGCCTGTGTATTATTGTGAATTTGGGATTCTCTTTGATTTCTATGGTAAGATTGTGGACAGAATTTCATTCCTTGATCCTAATATCTGTCATTCCTCTGTCATTTTGGCTTCCCAGTGCCTGACCACGCTATAGGCACCACACAAAATAGAACTTTACCTGTTTATTCCTTTTTCATAAGGTGAACCCAGCTCCCCATTTAAGGGTTGAACTGACTCATCTAATCCCAACTGTAAATGTTCTTTTTATAAGGAATTAAAAATAATGTACTTACAGCTTTGATCCCCTTTAGAGATTTGTTTTAATATGTCTATCTACTCGTTGTCATGAGATTCATCTTCTCATAGTTCCAATTCACAGGCAAGGAAAGGAGGTTGTAATATACACAGCATATTCCAGATACTCATTTTCTATTCCTGAGTAATGCATAATCACAAATGAAAATATTAATGCTTTCCGAATCATTATTTACCTTCAGCTACCTGCCAGGCATTTGGACACTAATAGCATTTTTGATCATGTATCTCAAGGTTAAATCCAGCACTCTGCTTCCAGTGTGTAGTAAGAGGTGCGGGCTGTGTTCCCAGCACCTGAGAAGAGAGCAGACCCTTTGTTCCATCCACCCGGCTCCCAGCTGCCGGCTTAGCTTACATTTGAAATAACCACACAAAAATTGTATTAATTAAATTACTGCCTGGCCCATTATCTCTAGCCTCTTAATAGCTAACTCTTACATCCTGTTTTAACCCATATCTGGTAATCTGTGTATTACCACGTGGTAGTGGCTTACCGGGAAGATTCTAATCAAAGTCCATCTTGGGCTGGAGAAACATGGCATCTCCCACACTGCCCTTCTCCCCAGCCTTCTGTTCTGTCTACTCCACCCATCTAAGGGCTGCCCTATCCTACAGGCCAAGGCAGTCACTTTATTTAACCAATGAAAGCACAGAAATACAGAAGGAACTCCTACATCACCAGTGGGATCCTATCTTGGTTTATAGACTTCTTTAAAACTCAGTTATTGCTGGCAAAGTTCAGTCACTTGTGACTATACTTTTATGGCAATCAGATGGGTCTATTTCAGCTCCTGAAAACTTCTTGTCAAACTTTATCTTTATTTTAATTTTTAAAAAGAAAACTATCATATTTTCATTTTGAATACCAATCTCAGTTCCAGCTCATTCTCCTCCTCGCATTCTCTCTAACTAATCCCTTGTGATACCCCATATCTGTTGTAATTAGAGGAGAGGTATGTGTTGTTTGTTCCCCAGCCACCAGCCACTGGCCCACTCAGCGGCTGGCCGCCTGCACCTGAAATAACCACGTGAGGACGGTATTCATTTAAACTCTGCCTGGCTTATTATCACTAGCCTTTTCCCGGCTAGCCCTCACCTCATAAACTAACCCATTATAAAAGTCTATAAGTCACCACGTGGTGACGTATCGGAAAGGTCTAACCTGCATCCATCTGCGAAGGTGGCTCGTGGCATCTGGCTCACTTCCTTTCTTCTCCTCCCAGAACTTCCGTTTTGTCTACTCCGCCCACCTAAGGGCTGACCTTTCTATAAGCCAGGCAGCTCTTTATTCAACCAATAAGAGTAATACAAAATACAGGAGAACACTCCCACATCACATATCCACTTCTCAGAGAGGGTAAGGCACATTGCTTTGGGAAAGGTCCTAGGCCCTCTCTACTATATTTATGCTGAGCAAGGTATCCATCCAGATAAAATAGTTTCCCAAAATGCCAGTACATGCAGTAGGGATAAATTGTGATGTCACTGCCAACTTTGCTGTGGTCATTTACTGCATGGTCATTTTCTCCTAGAGAGCAGCAAAGAACCCTTCCCACATCACATAAATCTCTTTTATTCTATTTAAAGACTTAATTGACTTGATCAGACCAAATCAGTTTAATTATCAACTTTGGTTAATGGATAAATAGCAATAACCATATCCTTCAAATTCTTTGCACTGCATACAAGGAAATATAAAGAAATATGATCTTACTGTATTAAAAATGTTATTAACACTTGGAATTAGAGACTGTATAAGGATACATCATAAATTTAAGCTTTGTGAAACTTCACAAACACTTGATGATATTGTGATCAGCAGAAATAAATTGTTCTGATATAATACAAAAGTGCAGATAATAAAATGTTATATTTATATTTTACATTATCTATACCTTTAATAATTTCATTTCACTCATGTTTTTATAAAAATGAGTCAGAGTGAGCCATGGAAGATTCCTGTACAAAAAGAACAGACACAGCCAGAGTCATGCACAGCAGGCAATGGAGTCAGTTTAATTCTATCTCTGTGTAAACTGCTTTTGACATTGATGAAGGCGAGATACAGACCACTGCATAATTTTCCTCAAGTAGAAATTGGGTGAAGATTAAAGATATTTAAAGCAAAAAAAAGAGACAACCTATAAATCATGGACAACAGTCAAGGATTTTAGGGAGGACATACTGACATCTTCTTTGGAAGAGTATTGTTTTGCCATAAGTGCCAGTAGCTCTCCATATTTTCCACAAAACGTTTCTTTATCTTTCTATATGTTTGGATGAAATATTGTTCATGGATGTGAATATAACTACAAGGAAACAATATAGAAGAGTTCCACACTTCCAAAAATTAGAAAAGAATACCTAATTTTAAAGTATAAGGACCTTAGTTATCTTATCCAATGATAATTAAAGCAATATTATTAAAAGAATAGCACATTGCTTCTGTCTGCAAATTTTCTTATACCGTGTTTGTAGCTATTTTTCAAGTTTTTATATATAATATTCATCACTACATTTCAATATATGCTGGCAATTTGTATGACAATTTGAAACAGGCTGGAAACATTTGGGAAGAACAAAGCTCGATTAAGAAAATACTCCCATCAGGTTGCACTGGGTCACTGTGGGTGAAGCCACCCCTTGGCTGGTGGTACCACTTCAGTTTCCTAGTGTTCCTGTTCCATCTTCTCCCTGTCGCAGACGACCTGATAGCGGTGTCAGAGGCATAAACTATCTCTTCCATAAGTTGCTTTTGAACATAGCACTTATCACAGCAATGGAAGCCCTGATTAAAATACAGTGTACCTGCTGGTGAATTCTAATTCCTCCCTAGTGCCCTGCCCTTCTGTAAGGATGAGAAATTTAAGACAACTTATGACTTATACAGATTTACTTAAATGGATGTTTTTGAGGTATCATGAGAATTTATCTGAAATCAAGTAAATATGAGCAGACTCATTATCCATCTTCTTAGACATAAGCAGATTTAGACTAACCCAGATGTCTAAAGTAGTTGAAGAGAACCATAGTTGTATGCAATGTGGACACAATGTGGCCAGCAGAGCCAACATTTCTGTTTGCATCACCTGACTCCCTTTTGACTGGGTAGGAAGAGCAAACTTAGTTTAACATCATCCATTACAATCTTATGCTGGACATGCAGTTTTACTTGTTAGTGTTTGATGGACAACCTATTTTGTGGTCCCTAGTCTTCAGATCACCTGACACTGCAAGTTTAGAATGAACACATAAAAAATTGATTTCAAATAATATTATTATTAATTGATCAGCGTTTGCTCACTGTAGTGTAAGCTGTTATTCAAAGATAACATGAATGCTTCTAATTTAGCTTGTAGTAACTCATTGCAATAAGATTTTACTTAATTCTCAGTAACTCTCACCACTATTACTGGGAGTCCTAGTTTGGGTCGTTTTAAGGATTCCTGGGAATTTCCCAAGCACCAGCAGATGCAGACATCCACAGCCAAGGACCAAGAGTCCTGTTGTAGATAGGGAGGAGGGATTTTATAAATAAGAGGGGCGGTCAAGATTAGGACAGTGGAAACCCACAGAGACAGCTGACCTGAGCTCTTCAGAGCTCATGAAATTACCCACAGCTGGTAAGCATCCTGCATGGGACCTACGTAGGCCCTCTGCATGTGGGGTAACAATGTGTAGCTTTGTCTTTTGAAAGACTCCTGGCAGGATCTATCCCTGGCTGGCTTTTTGAAGCCCATTCCCTATAGTGTGATGCCTTGCTCAGACTTGATTTGTAGTTGAAGGACTTTGTTCTGCCTCAACTTAATGTGCCAGGCTTTGTTGACTCCCCATAGGAGGACTTCCCCTTTCTGAGGAGTGAGTAGGAGGTGCTTTGTAGTGGAAAGAAGGAGGAGGGGAGGGGGAGGGTACTGTGGTTGATATGCAAATGGATATAAAAAAACGAACTGGGAAGGTAAAAGTAAAAAAAGAAAAAGATTTACTTAATTTTAATATGTATATGGGTTACCAGTTTTGCAAATGTCCTTAAAGAACACACAATACCACTAGAGTATTTCTTTATCATTTTTATGTATATAAACCCATATCTACACATTATTGATTGAAATGAGGGGAAAAGATGAAATTCTTAATTTTTTTGTTTTTGTTTTGCTTTTTTTTTGTTTTTCAAGACAGGGATTCTCTGTGTAGCTTTGGTGCCTATCCTGGAACTAATTCTTGTAGTACAGGCTGACCTCCAATTTTCCAATTTACAGAATGCTGGGATTAAGGAAGTGAGCCACCACCGCCCAGCTGAAATTAATAAATTTTAAATAGCTCAAAGAAATGCTAGTATTGCCTCAGTACTATTATTTGTTCATATGTTTTTTCAAAAATTCTGTATTTTGGATTTAATGTTACAAAACTGTGTATTTACTCATTAATAAAAAGTCTTCTGTAATTAGTGATATCAAAAATACCTCTCCTAGGTTCTAGTTCACTGCATACAAACCTTATACCTCCAAGTCTGTATCTCCAAATGTTAATGACATTTTCAATACAGTGCAATTTTATTTTGTTATATTTCCTTGTATACAACAGAAAGAATTTGAATGATATGGTTGATGTCATTAATCCATTATCCAAAGTTGATATTAAACTGAGTTGATCTGAGCAAGTCAATTAAGTCTTAAAATAGAAAAAAAAAGAGATTTATGGAATGTGAGAAGAGTTTCTTATTTCTCCCTCTAATTGAAAATGGCCATGCAGTAAATGATAATGGTAAAGATAGCAGTGGCACCAGGATTTTTCTCTACTGCTTGTACTGGCTCTTTGTAAGCCCATTCTCTCTGGATAGATACCTTGCTCATCCTAGGTATAGTAGAGAGGCCCTTAGATCTTCCCCAAAGCACGGTGCCTTACCCTATCTGAAGAGTGGATTTGGGGTGTGATATGGGGGTAGGTGGAGAGAATGAGAGGAAACAAGGGAGTTGGAACTGAGATTGGTATGTAAAATGAAAAACATTGTGTGGGAAAATATGGAGAGCTGCTGGCAATAATGGCAAAAAGTACTCTTTTAAAGACGATGTCAATATGTCCTCCAGAAAATGCTTGACTGTTTGTTATCCATGACTTACAGGTTGACTTTTACTTGAGGAAAATTATGCAGTGGTCTGTATCTCGCCTTCATCAATGTCAAAAGCAGTTTACACAGAGATAGAATTAAACTGACTCCATTGCCTGCTGTGCATGACTCTGGCTGTGTCTGTACTTTTTGTACAGGAATCTTCCATGGCTCACTCTGACTCATTTTTATAAAACCGTGAATGAAATGTCCTCATTGTATCATTAATCATCTTGCAAGTGTTCCACATTGATTGTTTAATGGATTACTAGTATGCAAAACATTAGAAAATGTAGAAATATAGAAAACTATTAAAGGTCTAAAAAGTGTAAGTTATATATAAATAGACCACTTTATTATCTGCATTATGTGTTATATCAGAACAATTTATTTCCATTGATCACAATATCACCAAGTGTTTGTTAATTTTCACCAAGCTTATCTTTATGATGCATCCAAAACATTGAGTTTTTTAATATAGGAAAAATCTTTAATTCAGGATGATTATGTAATGAAATATAGACAGTAAGGAATACAACTGTTAACAATAATGTTTTGGTGAGATCTAATGTTCATTTCTACTACATATCAAGGATCTCAGAAAGAAAGGGAAGAGTACTTTTATCACATTATCTCTGCACTCAACTCAGCTAAGGAGGTGCCCTTTAGATTGAAACACGAGCGATTTTTCATACTGTGCCTTGACACCAATAAGGGGAATAATGACTTTTTCTGCATTGAACATTTTCTTTTAGCATGTGGAATCTTGTCTAGGCTTTCAAAAGTAATGGACTACCTGGTGTTCATTCTATAAAGGAAAGCAGATGGCCAACCATTTGCGAAATGATGTTCTAGACAAATACAGAGTAAAAGTGGGGTAAAATGAGAATAAGTGCCCAACAGGAGAAAAAAAAAAGAAAGGGAAGGTCCTAAAAGTAGATATTCTATACTTCAGAGCCCACCACACAGGGAGGGAGAAAAGCTGAAGTCATGCAGAAAGGGCTAAGGAGTATAGTCATATCATTATTTTCCTACAGCAAACTATTTTTTACATAAAGGACTAAGTACATGAAGACATGCACAGAGAAAGACAGGGTGTTAAACACAAACACATGTATATTATTCCAGTTACGATAAAAACACATTCAAGAATATTTGTGTTCAGTATTTATGAGTTGGTTACACAAAGCTAGTGAACATGATCATCTTATATATATTCAAACACGTGTGGAACTGATTATAATATGCTTCTAATGTCAGTTTTTCAAACCTCCTACAAAATAGATGGAGAATTCCTGTCTAATGCATATTTAACAGAATTCTATCACTATTGTCATAGAATCCGAGTCTTCAGTTAAGTAAGCCGTATTGAAAGTGTATTGTCCCTGTGAGTTAATATGTACTACCAAACAATTAGACAGACCAAGTGGTAATTTTCAAGTTGTCCTAACACATCCTAAAATTGTCAGCATGAGGAACATGGTCCTTTTATATTTACGAGTTTTCCATTTTCTTTCAAAAAGAAATTAGGTAAAAATCACTATTGTTTGTGTAAAAATATAAAATTTTGTTGTCAAGTTATTGTAAATATAACTGAGTATTCACAGCTTAATTAAAATATTTACACCTCTGGCTTCTTTGAATTCATCTGTTTACAGTAAAGGAATAAAAGAGAATCACTTTATTTATGTATATAATATAAATGTATTTTAGATTTGTGTTAATAAAAATTATTCAGTGGAGAGTAATAAATGATAAAAGTAAAATGAGGCTTTAATGTTTGCTTTTTATACTTAGTCTATATTTAGCAAATTTATTTAAAAAGTTTATTTCTATGCATTTTATAAAAAGAAAAATACTTAAAATTGTTTTATTCATAGTACTTCTGCTTTTAATAAGTATTATTTTCTAATAGCACATTTCCCACTATATTCTTTAGGTTAATATACACATGAACCTTGATTACAACCAGACAAGGCCAGAAGAAGCCACAGTGATCAAGATACACAAAGGTCATTTGATGATCAAAATAAGGATTAAAATGTTAACTGAAAATT
>JAQHUG010000632.1:399437-413541 GCA_028555095.1 Dicrostonyx torquatus
AAAAAAAATCGTCCAATTCTACAAACGCAGTTATCAACCAATCAAACCTGTGAGTTCAATTTTTCATACCCTACTTGACTTCTTTACATTCCATATTGTTTATTTTGTCTTCCTACCCAAACTAAACAAAGACAGTTGCATTCACATTTCAAAGAACCAATTTGTAGCAAGGTTTTGTTTCTCAATTTAAATCCTGTCTATTAATTTCATCTTTGAAGTTTACATTTCACCACTTCCACTCCCAGGAGATTTGTTTGTTTATCTTTTTCTTACTTCTTATGTCTAAGTTTCCTCATTATTTTTCTGTATTCTGATCTGAACACATTTTTGAAACACTGCAGTAAAATTTGTTTTCCATGCCACTTGTGTTTGTTTGGTATAACTATGTCACTTATTTTCTACAAATTTATTATAGTCATTTTATACACACACATACATACAGGAAGACACACAGACAGATACAGAGAGAAAGATACAAAGAGAGAGGGAGAGAAAGAGAGTAAGTTTTCTTAGAGAACTGCTATAGGATATTCTGTATCAAACCCTATCCATACTGCAGTTTCTTGTTTCTGGCCTCTAGCGATTCTTTTCTATATTCCTGCAGATTCAGTTTAGCATAGAAGGTTATATTTGCTGTATGTCAAACAATATTACTGGATGTTTTGTAGTAGAATAATTTTTATGGCTTTCTAGTTCACACAATTGCTGTAAGTAATAGCATTCTGCTTTATTATCAACTATTCTGTCTTGAGATATTTATCTGCTTTTAGGTTTTCAGTATACCGAATCCCTCCAATTTTACTCCCTTTTTTGCTTTTAAATGTTTTATTTTTGAAATGCTTCCCTTCTCTTAAAGTGTATATCTTGTGATTTTACCGTATTTTTTGGTGACACTAAAATTTTGAATATTTTCTTACTTACTTTTCATTATAATGTTCAAAATATAGGAGGTAACAAATTGGAAGGGTTTATTTGGGTTCAAGTTTTCAGACATTTCAGTTCATAGTTTCTTATTCTGTGCTTGGTAAGAAAGAAAATCATAGTGAGGAAAAGGTGATGAAGAAAAGCAAATACCCTGAAGACTTCCTGGAAGCAGAAAAATAGGTGGAGCCCAGGCATATATACATTTCTCAAGTATGTTTTAATGACTCAGTTCTTCAAACAGGCCAACTTTCTAGGTTTCACCTTCTCTCAATAATCCATAAAGTTATGAGTCCATGAAAAGACAACCCAAGGATGATACCAGAGTCTCCTTGATTTGGTGGATAGCTTCACCAAGCCCAAAAGGGCATTCAAACATTTAGCATATGAGCCATTAGTGAAGATACTCTATATTCAAACCAAAAGAAATGTTCTAGGCCCTATTTTCATTAGAACTCTTTTATTTAAATTTACTTTGCCATGGGTATCAACGCTCAATTCTTAGAACATATCTACTTAAAATATTTAAAAGTCTGGTTGATTCTTTAATATAAAAATTATTGAATGATAATTTGTATCTCCAACAATCATTCAGAATATTTTACTAGTGGATTCCATTGATTTCCTTTTAATATTGAAATAAATTTTTGCCTCATACAATGTATTCTGAGCAGTTTCTTCTCCCACTACTCCTTCCAGCTACTTCACATCTCCCCACCCATCTTAATACACCCATTTTTTTTTTTTGCCTTTCAAAATACAAACAGGTGTCTATGGGGAAAATAACAGTATAAAATAAAATATATTATGATAAAACAATAAATAACACATCAAAAACTGGACAAAACAAATAAAGCCCAAGAAGCAACACTAAAAAAAACAGAGAACTGCTTATTTCCACTCTCAGAACCCCTTAAAAACAGTAAACTGAATGCCATATTATGTACACAAGGGGAAAATCAGGAAATATATATATATATATATGAAGCAAAAGGACGTAAAGTTTTAAAAATTATAAGGTAAAATTGAAAAAATCAATTAAACTAAACAAAAACAAAAACAAAAAGCCAAAGAACTTCAAAAGATGGTGTTGAACTAATTTTCTGCTGTCCACCTCCTACTTGATAGGCAAGCTACATTAAGAATTGTTTTTCTCAGTAAGATTCACATGAAGTACACTAAATTTTCATTTTCAAGTGATTATAAATTGAACATATCTTCTAGGTTAGGTATGATGATATGTGCATGCTTTCATTTCAATTTCAGGACCGTAACTGGTACAGACCTGTGAGAGCCACTGCACACAGCCTCCATTCCTGAGTTTATGTTAATCTAGAGGGACTTGTTTTCTTGTTGTTCTCTATCCCCTATGCCTCTTAAAATCCTTCTGCACCCTCTTTTTTTGGGTTCCCTAATCCCTGAGAAGAGATATTTGAAGGAGATATACTGTTTTAGGGTTGAGTTTCCAAGGTATATCACTCTTTACATAATGTCTGGCTGTGTGTCTTTATATTTGTTCTTATTTGCTGCCATTTGAAGAATGCCCAATGGTGATTGAGCAAGAAACTTATCTATGAGTATAGCAGAATGTCACGTAGAGGTTTCAACCTAGGTCCATGGGCTACCTATTCAGAGGTCCTTGTCCCACAAGCAGTGTTAGTTATGGGTTCCATCTCATGGAATAGGCTTTTAGTTAAATTAGATATCAGTTGGTTCTTCCCACAACTTGGTGCCTCTATTGTCCTACATATCTTGCAGACAGCGACACTGCATTCTATCAAAGGGTTTATAACTGGTTCGGTATTTACGTTTCTCCTTTGGTACTGTGGCCAAAGGTGTAAGTGATATAATAAGCTCCAGTTTTACTTGTGCATGGTCAATCAGTTGTGTGGGTGTTATCTTCAGCAATAGGGCCATGTGCTCAATTTGTGAAGAGTCCTGACAAAATCCTGTATTGGTTATAGATTCCTATGGCACCCCTTGCTCAGAATACAATTAGATGTAACCCAATCTGAGTGCTTGAAGCTTCACTTGGTGACAAGGATTGTATTTTTGTGGTTCTGTCTTCCCATAATCTGATTTAGCTGTGTTTCCTTCATATATGTATGTATTTACAGTAGTTTCTATTCTATTAGATTCTCATAATAAAACCCCAAATGTATTTCAATTTTAGTTATCTCTGTGTTTTATTTCACTTTTGTCACCCTCTAAATTCTACATGTCTATTTGATCCTCACATTTCAGTCCCTTTATTTTAATTTATAACTTGGGGTTTTTTCCTGTGCATTTGATCTGAGTTTCTACCATTTCTATTATTCTTAGATTTTTGCCTTTCAATACTATTTTTCATTTCCTAAATGATTTCTAAAAGGATGTTTTAAGATTTAACATTTTTATTGATATATTCATTTCTTCTATCATGTCTTCAATGTCTGAGATTCTTCCATCTCTTGTATTCCAGTTTCCCTTACTTTGTGTTTTCTTGGCTCATTTTACTTCGACTTCTTGAACAGTTTTACTCATTTAGGTCCACTCCTTTTCCGTATTTCAGAGATTTCTAAAAGGAATTTATTTATTTCCATTAGAATGATATCTAGCATATTCATTAAGGCTATTTTAAGGATGTTTTTCTTGTTTTTAAGCTATATTGCAATATTCAGGGCTTATAGTTGGGGAATACTCCTGGGCTTTAGTGGAGATATTTTTGTTCTGCCTGATAGTGTGTTTTTATAGTGTCACTCAAGCTTATAGATTTGAAGATTGTAATCCTAGATACTTTTATATCTGGTCTGGTCTTGTTGGATTTTTCTTTATTGATTTCTTGTTGTCCTTTTAGGTTCTTAGGAGAATGTATTAGCTGCTTGCTATTTGGTAGGAAATTATTTAGGATGCGATAGGTGTAACCAAAAATGGAAGTCCCAGGTAAAGTATGTTCCTTGGTATTTGGAGATAACTCTTAACAGTGGAGATGGCTTACAAGGTGGAGGTTTCACAAGAGAGAGGAAAGCAAAGTGTTCCACCACATTCTGCTTAATTCTCTGGTACTGGGGGATGAGAGTGAAATTAATATGTCTGCCACAGAGGTGGGGAGAATATCAGGGGATTGGAAATGGAGGACAATATGAAGAATTAAGTTCTGAATCTCACCAATTGGCTCCACTGGCCGACTTGCTTAGAGATTCCATCTCCATAGATGGTAACTAAGAAAACATCAGTGAGGAGGAAGTTTGAAGTAGGTCAGTGTTCACTGGAGATATGCACATAGTAAAGGGAAATCTGAGTCAGGTCATTGCTGCAAGGCTGGGGATGAGACTAAGGAACAGGATTTTGAGAAATACAGGAAGTGGTAAATATTTGCAATTAGTCTTCCTGTTTCCCTCACCTTAGTCCTATGGTTTCTTAACTTTATTTTACTCAGGACCCAAATGGATTAAAAATACTTCTTTTTTTTAGCTCCAGTTGCAGTCTACAGGCATTTTAGCATTTTGATTTGTTATTAAACACCTATGCAAGTAACAACCTTCCTTGTATATAAGAGAACCACAATCATGTCAGCTTAGTCTCTATAATAAAAATTCCATAATGAATTGTAAAGAACAAAACAGCAGAATATAAGTTATTAATTGTAACATTATTAATCCCCTTGATTAACTAATGTCAGAGTAATAAATTCTATTGATATAATGGAACAATACAGCATTAGATTAAAATATTTTTACTTAAGACGTTCTAAAAGAAGCCAAAAAAATCCATCCAAGGGGAAGCATAGTCTACACTTAAACTTAAAGGTCTGTAAGACTGATTAGAATTTTAACTGCAGCACTGAATCTGCAAAAGAGAAATATGGGTAACAGTTTTCATCTTTTTAATTGGCACAGATGCAGGTTTGGGGAAGAGAGTTTATTTTGGCTCTCACTTTCAGAGTTTACAGTCTATCACTTTGGAGAAGGCATAGTAATGGGACAGACATGGTCCCAACAGGAGGAGTTCATAGCTGGCAGACATAGAGGAGAAGAATCAATTAGGAAGCAGATATAGGCTTGTCTCGAGTGCTCAGCTCCACCAGACAAGCTTCAACTTCTAAGGTTTCACAATGCTCCAAAGCTGCATCACCAGTTGAGGACCAAATGTCTCAATACATGAACCAATTGGGACGTTTCATTCTCAAAAATTAATGAGTCATAATAATTCAACTTTATAACTATAGCTAGAGTCTCTATACTTTGAAAGTTGTTCTCTTTCCAGCCTCCAACCCTTTCTTCCCTTTTATCATCTCTCTCCACCTTTGGTGCTTGAGCATTTATGCATATAGGATTTTGTGGTCCTCAATATGGAATGTGTTTTCTTCTTGCTATGGATGAACTTAAAATAATGTCCTTTTGTGAAAGTCATTTTGAATTCTGTAGAGAATTTTGTCCTTTAGCAGTTTGTGTTATAAAAGACAGTCAGTTTTACTCAGAGTTATCAAATGAAATGCTAGTTAGCAGTTCTTGATTACAAGTGCCAAAGCCTTCACATTTCCTAAGAATTCACTTCCAGTGAACTAAATACCAGGAACCAGAATATTATGAAAGAAGAGATATTTTAAGTTTTCCATGGGAAGAGAAATGTATCCTTGGAGTCAGAACATGAAAATTAATTCCTTATAGCAGGGTATCATAATCTCTTCTGTTTAATTTATTAAGCAGAACCTTCTGTTCAAATAGCAGTATTCAGGATGAATGAAGCATAGAATGATGCCTGGTTAACTGCAACATCCTTCCCTAGGGTTATTTGAAAATAGGTCAGGCTTAATTGGTTCCTGTAAAACTATAACTAAATATAAACTTAACTAAAAGAAGCATAAATTCTAAAATATATGCCTTATTCCCCAAAAGATTTCAATCTTCTTGCCTTTTCTTTGTATTATTAGTAGATTATTATAAAGGACATTATTAAATATCTGTATATTTTTAGTGATAGTGAAAGTTTTTTATATAATTTCCTAAATTGACATTCCACATATTTTGACCTTACTTGAAAGTTCAACCCAGATATTTTTATCCTGAAAGATGCTTTCAAGTAAAATTTTTAAAAAGCAGAATTCTTAGTTTGCCTTAAAAATTCACATAGATTTTCTATACACTAAAGCCCTAAAGGTTCTGAAATAAACAGGTTATCTGTACTTAGTGGGTTATGATACAAATACATGTGGCAAGTAGCGCTACTCATCAAATCTGGGAGAAGAGTCATCCCACTGTGTGTCTGAATGTGAGCTCTCTTGTGTTTCTTCTCTTTTTAAAACATTTTAAAGGTATTTCTTTTTAGTTTTAGTGTGTGTGTCTGTTAATATATGCATTTGAGTGCAATTATCACATATCCCAGAAGCATCAGAAGTTGCTAGAGCTGGAGTTACAGGCAGTTGCAAGTCATCTAATAGTGGTATTAGGAACTGATTCCAGGACCTCTGAAAGAACAGAGCAAGTTCATAGACACTGAGCCATCTCTCCAGCCCTAATGTTTATCTCTTATTACAAATTTCAATAGAAAGTTCTGGCCCAAGTCACAGTAGCTCATGTGTGATGATCTTTTTTAGAATGAAAAGGTAGAGTTTTTTCTAAGTTTGGCAAGTTCTTTGTCATGGATGCCTGACAAAATGCAGCAACTGGCTTCTTGAAAACTGAAGCAGAGTGTAAGCATGTCAATCTAAGGACCTCTGTTCAAAGGACTTCTGAACTTTAGTGCTCTTATGTGCTCTATGTGGACTGCCAATTAGCATCACCTAGAGAGTCTTCAAAGATATTCTGTTATTTAGGTGCTATCCAAGACCAGTCATTATCTCAGAGAAAGCAGCCTGGCACTGGTATTTTTGTAAAGCTCTCTAGGTGATCCTAATAGCACTGCTAAGGTTAAGAGCCAATGCTCTAACGTCCCATTTTCCACGGAGCAAAATCATTTTTTGTTATAAATTTTCTTTGCTCTCTTTTGTCATTCACACACTTACAGTGAGCTGAAGATTTCAATGATCTTCTTTCTCTGCCTAAGTCCTAAAGACATGAAATTAGGTAGACAGAAACAATTCAACCCATTTCTTTTTGAGCACCATTTATTTGCTCTTGGTTTTTGAAGGTTGTATATTTGTGTCTCACAACTTGAGTGCAATCTAACTTGTTTGCCTGTATATTTACTGCCTAAACATGTTCTGAATAAGGATCACAGCAATAGACATGGGAAAGTGAATGAAGAAATACTACTAGTCTTCAAACCTGAACAAACAATTACAAGACACTACAGAATCCTGAGAGTAGGAGACATAGGTTTACCAAGGCACCCAGTTACCTAGTATCAAATGGTCAGACTTTATAATATACTATTTCTTAACAATAATGTTATTAAGTGGTACCAATGTGCAGATCCTAATGCATTTTATTTCCCATTCACCCTTACAACTAGGATAATCACATGACTACTTTCTTAACAGTAAAACAGAAATTAATGATGGGGAATGGTCTTAGCCTATCAGGCTAATAGCCACACCCCGCCATTAGCCATTAGCTAATTATTCCGCCCCTCATTAGCCATTAGCCAATTATTCGGGGTTGGACCATCAGGTCCCAATTAGGTATAAAAGGGTGGGTTCACGTGCGAAGCACTCTCTGCGGATTGTGGTTGATATACACGCGGGATCCAGGGTCTGGTATTGTATTCTTTACCCTTATAAAATAGATATATTAAAGATAGATGGCTTGGGCAATAATTAATTGAAACCCACAAACTAACAGCTGTATAAGAGTTACAGGAGTTCAAAGAAAAATGAAGGGAAGAAAATCACTTTGAGTTAAATGGCTTCTTGTCCTATCTTATCCCCAATTTTTAAAGCTGAGATGATATTACATTCCTCAAAATGGCATGAATCATGACTTTATTCTGAAGATAATGCCAAGACCATTAGAACAGAACAATTGATATATTTGTTATTCTATGAGTGGAAGGCACACAACCATTCTTCTAAAGGTTTCTCTTCTAATTTTAGGCCTTTTAAAAATTCTATCAGTGCCATAATAATAGCAGTGTATTTCATACTATTGTGAATAGAAGATTTAAAGAATGACTAAAAAGTATGTGCTTCTGTGGACACAGAATGGCAACTAGTTTCTCATTAATTATTTTCTTATTCTTTTTTCTATCTTTTCTATTCTACAAATGTACTTTTAATCACTTGAATATATATAGAGAGGTTTGAGGTTTTCCTGATTCAATGATAACAGAAAAAAAATGTATGGTTTCAAAATGGTGACTTAATGGGCCAGGCTGCTAGTACAAACTTTGGCTCTATTAGGAAGCTGAGCACTTGAATGGGGTTTGTGGGCAATGTGTTTCAAGTTACTTGAATATATATATATATATTCAACACATCACGTACTGTTCCTTGTCAAAATAAGAAATAAGGACAGTAGTACCGAATAAGATCCTCCTGAAGTTAAGCATCACAATCTTTTTGTAATGGGGTTAAATAGCTTCTTTCCCATTATTTAGCATTCAAACATGTTTAAATTGTTATGTCATGTGGGTTTCCCCTCTGTATGCTGTGATTACCATTGATTAATAAAGAAATTTCTTTGGGTCTACAGCAGGACAGAATAGAGCTTGATGGGGAACACTAAACTAAATGCTGGGAGAAAAAAGGTGGTCAGGAGAAACCATGTAGCCCCGCCAGAGACAGATGCTGTACAGAACCTTGCCCGTAAGCTACAGCCATGTGGCAATACAAGATTAGTAGAAATTGGTTAACTCAAGATATAAGAGCTATCCAATGAGAAGCAAGAGACAATAGGCCAAGCAGTTATTTAATTAATACACTTTCTATGTGCTTATTTCAGGGCTGAGCAGCAGCAACAAACAAGTGCCCTCCTACTACAAATTGACACCCAACATGGGGACAGCTAAATCCACATATAACCTGAGAAAGCTTTAAAACAAATTCTAGACACAAAAGAAAAGAGTTAAGCATGGCTTAATGCCATGGCTCCTTTAAGAGAGGTTTGAGGTTTTCCTGATTCAGCGGTAACAGAAAAAAAAAAAAAAGGTGGTTTCAAAATGGTGGCTTCCTGGGCCATGGTACTAGTACAAACTCTGGCTATTTTAGGAAGTTGAGCACTTGAATGGGGTTTGTGGGCAATGTGCTTCAAGTTACTTGGTGGCATCATGGGCCAACTGGTTTCCAGAGTTGAGGTGATAAGCATGGCTTCTACCTGACAATTTCAGAGGCAGTGAACAAACTTCCATCATGTGGAGGCAAAGAAGCCTTAGTCCTAGTAAAATTGCTTAACATTGTAAGAAGTGCTCCCGGACAGGAAAGGACTTCAGATACATGATAAGACAGATTCAGACATAAACGATTTCTAAATGAGGCATAGTGGGTTTAAAAAATGTACATAGGCTTGAGTGAGAGAAAAGAAAGTGTAAAGATATAAAAGAGTACAGGCAGCCATAGATTAAAGGAGTAAAGATAATAAAACAAATATTAAACTTGTAAAAAAAAAGTAATAGAGTAAGAAAAATAAGCCCTGTAAAGATGGAATATAAACAGTTAGTCTTGATTATTTATATTTTTGTGTTTTCCTTAAATTATTTGACTGTGAAGGAGAATCACTTCATGGTTTGGGTTGCTAAGCTAAACCAACATATATATTTTAAAGATATTTTGACTTCAAAATTTGGGTCTAAGTATATGTTGCTTTGGAAAAGAGATTCTTCTTTTGTTTCTATAGAGGATGAGAACCTATAGATTCCTTACAGACTAATATAATTTGATGGATCAAGACCCCCTAAAAGGTTGCTATAAACACTCCCCAAAATTACTTCACCCAAGTAAAAGCAGAAAGCAGTTTGGATAAAACTATGCTCAAATTCCCAAATATTTTTTTTTATAAATGTTTATTTCCCTTTAAAGGGGGATATGATATAGAGATTTGCATTGGTATGGATATTGCTCTATTGATACAAAATTAAGGTCAGTTTTGTTATATGTATATTTCTGCTCTTAGTTAAGGTATTGTTTGTGTGTAACTCATTTAAAATGTTATGTATAATTAAGAAGTATAGGTTAATAGAGAGTCATCTATAATGATCAAGTGTATAGTCATGTTAGGTTATGTATACATATGGATTTTTGTTTGATAGATAATTTTCAAACCTCTCAAGGATTTATGTAATACAGCATTTAAAATGCTTTAAGAACTTAGGGCTTTTCATGACAGTGAAACACATCTGCTCCTGGCAGCACCAAACACTTCAAGAGGAAGTTGACTATTGAAGAGATTCCTCGTGGAGTTTGTTAGCCATTTGGGCAAGAAACTGCTCTTGCCTGGACTTTTTGACTGGACTTTCAGGACCCACAGAAAAATGACTGCTAAAGTTGCTTAAAGAAGGTGAAATGTTCCTTCAGGGTTCTTGATTCATGAAAGAGTCTGTTGGACATTCTTCAGGAAACAAAAGAAAGTTACTAACAAACTGCCAATATAGGCAGAACTGTCTTTGCAATTTCCTGCTTTTTAGAAAAGTCTGGTGGATACTATGAACCTGTATGCTGAGATGGATGTCCCAATGGTAAGAAGTACTTTGGGTGACTGTCCAGGCAGTTAGATGTCTCTGTCAATTGAGTATTGGAAGTTGCTTACAATGTCCATACTGTTTACTTAGGTGATATAACCTTCTGCTCTTTATGATAGAGTTGAATAATAGATAGTTATAGTTTTTTTAGTTACAATAAAGATAAAGTAGATGGAAATATTGTAACTAATTTTTTGCTTGATACATGTTTTGTTATATATAATTTTGCTATGTTAAAATTAAAACCTTTCTTCCATTTAGACAGAAAAAGGGAGATGATGTGCAATTCCCTTTTGTATGCTGTGGTTACCATTGATTAACAAAGAAACTTCTTTGGACCTAGAGCAGGACAGAACAGAACTAGGTTAAGAAAATTAAACTAAATATTGTGAGAAAGTAGGCATAGTCAGGAGAACTCATGTAACCCTGCCAGAGTGAGAAACCGGATGGAACTGTGATGGCAAATCACAGTCACGTGGCAATCCACAGATTAATAGAAATTGGTTAAATTAAGATGTAAGAGTTAGCCATTAAGAAACTAGAGCTAATAGGAAAACAGTGATTTAATTAGTACAGTTTTGTGTGGTTTTACAGATTTGACTAGTGGGGACAAACAAGCAGCCTCCTACTACAGTTACGCTTTAGCACAAAGTTAGTTATGTTTATTTTTTGACACAGAGTTCCTCTGTTAAGACTTTTTTTGGTAGATCAGGCTGTTGTTCCCTTTGTAGACAAGGCTGGCCTAAAACTCATGGAAATCCACCTGTCTCTGCCTCCTGAGTGCTAGGATTGAACCACTACACCTGGCACAAAGTAGTTTTACATGAATAATATTTGGTGTTTTAGAGTGGAAAAGGAAATTACATACATTACAGCACTGAATTTTAAGCTCCTGATTTTGAAAATTTTCATTAAATTATGAACAATGACTTCTGTTTGAATCTTCAATCTGGGCTTTGATAGTCAAGTTATAACACAAAGATTTCATACAGAAAGTAATTTCTTAGATGGCACTATAGAAGACATGAGAGACATGTTTTTTCATTTGAGAACTAAGTAAATGCTGTGATTAAAACAAATGGAAGAGGGCTGAAGGGATCACTATGATTAAAAAACTAGACTTTTACATATCTTTGAGTTTTTCTCCAAATCCCTTATAATTGCGATCTGTTTAATAATTGCTTAAGAGATCAATAATATTATATTTTTGGAGTCTTTTCTGAATAAAAACATGAAAAAAGAACAAAAGACATTCTGCTACTGCCCTCAGGATGACAGCTTCTATGCACTGAATCCACAGATGCTATTAAAGGAACCCAGTTATCACAGAAGCGTTCCAGGGAGCAGGCTCAGAGGCTGGGACATACTCCTCATTCAGGGCTTCTGTCCGTTAAAACAGCCTGCCAGGAACTCTCAGCAAACAGTCTCTGTACAGTAGGTCTCCTCAGTAGAGAGTATATGTTCATATTGTATATATGGGATGCATGTGGAACACTTCATATTTGTACATTAATCTATTAGTCAATAAATATGAAATAATTTTGAAATGTTTTAGAAGATGACTTGAATTTTGCCCAAAGTTAGATTAGAGCATACATTCTTGTATTTTTTTGAAGTTTTCATTTATTTTCCAAACAGCACTTATGACCTACAGGAAAATGAGACATTGTTTTCTGAAAAAAGATAGCAAAATTATTATATATGATTTATTATTTTTAAATAATAAATTATATCATATTATTTTAGTTCTCACATCATTTAACTTATATAAAATATTACTTATTGGATTATCAATTACAGCATATATTATACATGCTGTAGCAATAACAATTATAGTCTTTTGTGTACATTTCCTATATGAATGAGAGAAAGCTTAACTAATCAGATACCTTTATTTTTGTAAATGTTTGTATATGTTTATTTTATGTTTATGCATATTTTGCCTACATGTGTTTATGTGCATCCAACATATAACACATTGCATTGGATGCCAAAATAATGTTCTGGTACATCTGGAACTAGAGTTACAGATGCCTGTTAACTTCCATGTCCCTATGAAAACACTAAGACAACTCTTCAGCCACAAATTATAAAATATTTTTAAATTTCATTTTATTTTTTCCTTTTTGTAGAAGAAATAAATAAATGGATTAGCAAGTAAGTCCTTGCTATACTTCAGACTTCACAGATATGTTACACTGTTCAGTTTCTCTTTTCTGACAGATATCTTCTCAACTATTGAAGGTCCAGGAGAGTGTCTGTTTCCAAGAGTACATTTATATTTTCTGCCAGGCAGATTTTCAGACTGTGAAACTGTTTACATTAATGCCATCTATGTTTACATTTAAATCTATATGTCTCAATGGCTCACAGCATTCTGATGGAGCCAGAATTTTTTCCTCAGGGATAGCACAACAATTTATCATGTTGGTCTCATCTTTGACGGATATGCCATAAGATTCTATGAATGTCAAATTTGCTAAATGTGTGTGTTTGTGTATATGTGCATACATATATAACACATGTATACACACACATGCAAATATATACAAGATGCTAAGAAAGAAAAAGATAGTAACAAAGCTACTAACATTTGTTTCTACTAATGGATCTTTTAAGGTATGCAAATATAAATATAAAATTGTGCACATAGACACACACTTCATTTATTTCTATAGGTGCTATGTGGAATGCTAGCAAGTGAAAAGCGTGGTATATAAACATAGTATGTTTTAATTTACTGCTTAGTATGTTTTAATCCGTCTGCTCAGACTACTCTCAAGCTTATGATAAGGTGGCCTTGAATCCTCTTAATTTGAAAGTATACATGCAAGGGTATAGTACTTATGTGCATTTCTAATATATCTCCAAAATATATTGTGACAAATATGCAAGAAAAGCATGCTTTTATAGCTGAGGGAACATTCATGCTTGGTGGCACTCTGATTTCCCACTATTACCTCAGAAATACAATTATTAAAATTATTATTACCTTAAAATGCAACTATCTGAAGGCATTCACATGCTTTTGGTTTCAAAGCTGGTCTTTTAACTGAAGGACTGATTCTTTCCTTGGACATATTCCACTTAGGAAATTGGAAAGAAGCCATGAAGAGAAGGACAATGGATCCTGAGGAGTATTATGTGGAGCATAAGAAAACTGTGACACTTGTTTTTAAAAGTATAGTTTACCAGAAATGAGCATGTGCCATAAGAAAGCATTACAACTTGTAATAGCATGTTAATTTGGTAGGTGTCTGTGTGTGTTTGCTTTTTTTCTTTTATATAATAGATACCTTTGACTTTATTTCCCAGCTTTATTTTGTGCATTGTTTTACCTAGTTCTCCTATAAGCTAACTTATTACCTTCCATTTGTGGATTCTACTATTTACAATATTAGTATCTCTTCCTGACTTTTGCTGTCCACCTCAATGTTCCTGTCAACTAGAGTTGAGTTCAGCATGATCTGAGTGTTTCTCTTATCACTTGCATGAATAACTGTTGTATTTCTGTATGCCTCACTCTCCTCTTTATCCTCCCACCCTTTCCCTTGTTTGCCCCTCCCCATTTCTCTTTCACTGGGCATTTGTT
>JAQHUG010000633.1:43892-57174 GCA_028555095.1 Dicrostonyx torquatus
GAGAAACAGAAGAATCATTTGTTTCAATACTTGATACAACAAGCCAATATTTCCTGAGTTAAACATCCTGATGTTTTAGGCATGAGACACAACTACTACACCTCAGACCAAGTATACTGTAGGCATTCACTCCCTGGATCAAATTCTTCTCTTATGTTTGAAGGAGCAGGAAAAGATTTGAATTCTTTGGACTTTGGTCAAGGTGGAGCAGATCTACATCTACGGGTCTTCTTAATATCCAAAACACCAAGTAACCACACGTTGTATCAGAGTATCTTGTCTGTAGCCACTGCTTAAGTGAAATTTCTTGTCAATAACTAAAAGTGCAAGAGTAGGCTTAAGTTCTCTGACCTTCAGTCAAGGTGGAACAGACCCAGTTTTGTGGGCCCCCATAGTGGAAGATGTAAACTTCCCAAAGAACCAATAAGAAATTATGTTTAAAAATCCATCCTGTTAAATTGTCCTTAAGTATAATTCTCTAGAAAATGCTTGCTGTTATGATACCTTATTGTACCTTAAAGGACAGCCTGCCTCACTGGTTATTATTGTGGTTCATGAGTAGAACTATTAATCATTTTACTCCCTTTGCAACTTGCATCACTTCTTCTCATGCTATGAAAACTAGTCCAGGGGAGAAGGCTTCTGGGTTAATCTGGATCTATTTATTCAGATTCTGTGTCTCAACAATAGAGAATTATCTTCATTTTCTAGAAAAAAAATTAAGCAAAATAGCAATAGCATAAAATGGTTTAGGAGGTGTGTGTCTGCCTGTGTGTATCTATGACATGTGTATGTGTGAGAAAGAGAGAGAGAGAGAAAGAGATGTTTGTGTATTTTAAATGAGCATTAAATAATGATTCCCTTTGAATTTTTCAAACATCTTTCTTGGTGTTTATTCTTCTTCCCTACTTTTCCTTTTCTATTACTTTCCCTTGCCTGTCCCCAGTTATACTGCCACCATGTTTATCTATTTCCCCCTTAATTTCTCCTGTAGCTACTATTCCCCTCTCTAGAGTATATGCCTACCTATATCATCCTGTTCATTTTTCTGGTTTCTGCAGTAACTCTAGATTTTATACACACGCAAAGATTTGAATCTAGGTACGCCCAAGAAAAGACGGTATGTGGTGTTTGTCTTTCTCACTTTGAGTTGCCCCGCTCAATATTTTCTACTTTCATCCATTAGTAAATGTATTTCAATATTTTTTATTTATCTAGAGCTAAAAAGATTTCTACACTGTATGTGTACTTGGTTTTCATTATTAATTCATGAATCAAAGGTCATTTAGGTTATTTCCATTTCCTAGTGTTTGTGAATAGAGGTGCAGACAAAGCTGAACAATGATTTTCTGAAAATCAAGTCCCTTGGGTAAAAGATGGTATTACACGGGCAAATGACTATGTATTTATTTACTTACTTACATGCTTTCTAGCTCATTAGAATCTACCACACTGACTGTCAAAGTGCCTGCCCCAGTTTGTATTTTATCATGAGTGAATGAGAGTTATTGTTTCCCCACATAATCTCCAAATTTATTATTTTTTACATTCTTGATTTTACTCTGACTTGTTAAGTTGAAATCTCAAAGTTTTGCTTTTGATTTTATGGTTTTATTGTTTTTTTTTCTTTTTCTTATTTGATATTGGTGCCAAGACGGATGTTCCTAATCACATTCAAAAATAGGAGATAAGAACTTAAGTCTTTACACTGAAGGATAAGAATTGATATATTCACTGAGTTCATGTCACTGAGATACAATCCTTGATACTAACCTATAATGTTCAACTATATCATATAATGAAACAGTCTAGTACTCCCCATATAAAATTTAACAGAAAGAAATAAAAAGAAAAAAAGAGATGGTGAAAATATCTTTTTATGAAAGTTGTACTATAACACATTTGTCATGCAATAAACCCTTTTATCCATATATTTTTATCTGCAAGTGTTCATTGCAAAGAGTCATTGGTCTGTTTCATATTTATTTTTACTATAGAGTTATGGTGTCTTTCCTTTCTTTCTTTCTCTCTCTCTCTCTCTCTCCATTTTGAGTTTCAGACTCAAAAGCTATTTTGTTTCTCTGTGGCATATATTTATATCATTTTTCACTAGAGAAAAAGAAAAAAAATTGGAAAATTATTTTCTTATTAATGATCATGTCTCATTCATAAAAATATGATTAATTTTGAATGAAAAGTGGGTTATAGCCAAGGAGACCACCAAGTATTAAACTGTTTTTGGTTTTCTTTGCTAAATTAAGATTTTTTTATTATTATTTTTTGTGTGTTTTTCTTTTGTGTTTTTTCGAGACAGGGTTTCTCTGTGGCTTTGGAGCCTGTCCTGGAACTAGTTCTTGTAGACCAGGCTGGTCTTGAACTCACAAAGATCCACCTGCCTCTGCCTCCCGAGTGCTGGGATTAAAGGCGTGCGCCACCACCGCCCGGCTAGATTTTGTATTATTTAAAGAAAGAATATCATGTCTTACTCTGAGTGTGCTTGCTATGGTTTCATCCAATTAGATGTTAAGAGAAAACTTCACACACAAGTCCAGGGGTGAGTCTGCTCTTCTGATGTTCTTTCTATTCAGGCGACTCTAGGTTCTTGTCAGTTTGTCAGCTGAAACCAACTGGTAAGAGTCTATAAAAAAGTAAGTGCACTTTTTGTCTGTTTTTCTTTCAGAAAACAATATTTAGATCATCAAGAAGCCACAAATTAAATTCCATAATTCTCCCAATAATAAAATCATGATATGAAAAATTAATTTAAAAATAGAGGTAGAAAAAGTAAATTATTTGCTTAAGTACTTGTTTTGCAAGCATTAGGATTCAAGTTGGATCTCCAGAACCTCTTTTAAAAAGTGGGAATGGTGACTAGGAAATGCAAGTTCAACACTGGGAGGTAGAGAAAGGCAGATTACTAGGGCAAACTGGTCACCTAGACAAGCCACTTTCCTAATTCCAGGCCAGGAAGAGACCTTGTCCAAAAATGTGGACAGCCTAAGGAAGAACAGCAGAACTGGTTCTTTGACCTTCACAAAAGCATGCATATACGTGCACACACAACTTCTTTACATACATATACACAGACAAATAAATAAAGTTTCCTCATACATTGATGATTGCCTATAATCCCAGTCTTCAAATATACATATCACTGAATTGGATATGATGCAATAGCAAACTTTTGTGAATTAGAAATTAGTTTATTATTTTAAATTTTCTAACTGGTTTTTTAAATAAGATGTGTCAGATTATATTTTGACTTTTAAAAACAGCTCACTATACTGTGTGCTGGAAACTACAACACTAGTAGCTTATAAGAAATGTAGAATCTCAAATTCTATTGAGATTTCATTTGTCAAAATATTGGTTTTAATCCAGATGGTATCTCTAAATAAATCTTTACCACCAATTGAGATTGTTTTTGATAAAAGTAAAATATTAACCAGCTGGGATATGGCATTTGCTTACCTTTTAAGGGCTTTCTCCCTGAGAGCTGGAAATCCTTAGAGACTGTGATATCAACTTCTTTGGTGTTGACATAAATACTTCTAAGATAGATCTTCAGAGTATAGGAGGCAGAACCGCTCAGGTGACTACGAAAGGTGAGACTGTTGCAAACTCTAGAGCAGAAGAACTTCTTAGGGCTGTTAACCTGTCATTACATCAACATCAAAAGTAGTTCTGAGACAAAGCACAGAGCCCTGCTGCCTCAGCAGTTATGACTCACAATGCTGAGCATATCAGTATTAGAGATTTTGCAAGTAGGAAGTAAAATTTGTGCTGAAAATGTTGGAGGAAAAGAGAGTGGATCTAGAGGAACCACTGTCAAAATCTGTAGTATAGTACTTATTATTATTAGATTCATTTATACAGTTAATAACAGAGTAAATTTTATTATTAGGTAGAAAGGTTCAGTTAGTGCTCGTGAATAGGCCAAAGCTATAGGATTCCTTCAATTTTAATGAAGATTTAAAAAGAAGCAAATATTTGCCAAAGTTTGGTGTACAAATTAGAATAGACTGTCTACATCACTGCCTGAACACATTTTATGCCCAGGAATAAGTTCCCAATTTCTTTATGTCAATTAATATAAACATACTTAAATATCTTAGATGTCACATACTAAATAAAGCTCTCTTAGCATATAATAAAGTTCCAAGACATTATCACATTATGTAAGAAAAATGTATATTTTGGATTTTTTTCTGTCATTGTCCTTCTTTAGGGGGACATCTATCATTGTCTTCACCACACAGAAAGCATGCATCCATATATAACAGTGTTTCCCAATTGTTGAACAATTAGATAATGGCATTAAATTTACAGCATAGTGGGATGAGTAGAAGAGGGCCATGGTTTCTAATGGTGATCACCAAGTTTTCCACAGAGAATGAGGACAAAGCTCAGCTCCTCAGCACACGCTGAATCTTTTCTGATGTTCTAATTGCATGCTTTTGAACTGGAATGTGTATTATATATCTTGTTTGAATTGTTTTCACAGTTTAATCACTGATTATGTATAATGATGCTTCAGTGTTCATTTCCTTATGCATCATACAGGGATGCGTGGACTTCCTTGACCTAGTAAGGATTTATGGTTTGGTGTTTTCATATGGATTGCATCAAATAATTTATATTGTACATGAAGAAATATTTCCTGTCCCATAATTTATATATTCCTAGTAAGTCTTAAATTTTTAAGATATTTATTTGTCTGTGGATACATTTCTCTGGTTATTTTTATCTTTGAAGTAACTTTGAAGACAGACTTGCCACATGAAGAACACCATACCCTGGGAAATGTGTGATATCACACTCAAGTTTAATGTTAAAAGGAAAAATGTTTCACAGTGTTAAACTCCATAAAATCCTCTTAATCTGTGATTCTTATTATGATGACAGTAATCCAGGCAATTAAGTTCAATGACAAAATTATACCTTTTGTTCTGCATTACAAAATGCATAGGCCCATTAAACTATCTTTGGTTAGGTAACTAATTTGAAACAAGCAAGCTTAGGTGTAACATGTTTTATATTTTCAATTCATCCTGATGATCATTGGTGACCACAAGGTGCTTTGTAAGCAAAAGAAATTTTTAGAGAACCATTTTTAATCTAAAGACATTTGAATAATTATATAGTAAAAACATGTTATGAAAGATGAAAATATAAAATAATTAGCATCATATTCATTAACTCAATAGAGGGGATGCCTTTCCAAAGTTTAAGCTTGTGAATTAGCTCAAATATTTACTTATTGTACAACATTCCTATGAGTATTGGTACATTTCTGTACTTAGCCTAAGCTAATTATGCTGCAGTATTAATCAATTAAATTACAAATTTACTGCAGTTACCTGCCAGGTTTAATTTATCAGCAAAAATTATCACATATTTAAAGCACAATTCCTATAAATATGTGCTAACATTTCAGATTTAGGTTGTGATTTCTTTAAATCAGAGGTAATGTCATTTTGCCTTTTACTACTGCAATGACATGAAGTCACTGTTATTTCCTTAGTACTTCAGAAATATTTAGATGAAGAATGAGGGAGAGCTGGGATAAAGCAAAACCTGGGTGGGGGAGAACAGTGCTAGAAACTCTCTTTGAAGCATGGGATTAGACTGATTTTATTTATTTTAATGCCTCCCAAATGCACAACCATTTTGTTTTTTATGATTGTATAGTTTCATTCTTATACATTATGCTGTGCAGCTCTGTACAAGCTTCCCAACGTGATTCTTATCATTAAATATAGCAAGGAGTAAAAAAATTCTATAATTAAATTTAAAAGTTGTGTATATAATTTTGAATATTTTTAATGGTTGTATAAGCTAATCTGTCTACAGTATAACATAACTTACAAAAATAAAGATGAGAGATGAGGTAATGGCATTGATTTAATTGATGTAATCAATTAATTTTGTAGCTGAGTCTAGAATACGGAAAGTTGATATAATACTAACATTCAATAAATCTTGAAATAGGAACAAATTATTTACAGCTGTGGATGTTACCTTGAGGAAAGTTAAAATAAAATTGGAGCGGTTCTGTGGAGAGTATAAAAAAAGTGCAACAAGGTTTATTCTTTTCATATACATGCTTAAATTTTTGCATTTGTAAATTTTATTATTATTGGAATTACTTTAGTTAACTTTGATGAATAACAACACAACATTGGAAAATAAATTAATTCATATTTCATATTCATAATGGTTTTACATCTGATTGAAAAGCTACTACATGCATTACACTCTTAGAAACTATGGCACTTACTGGACAGACAAGGTGACTCAGAGGGTAAATGCACTTGCCACGTATTCCTGATGACATGCTTTCTAAAGTTATTTTGTAGTCTTCACATGTGTGCCATGACATACACCAATGCACATGCATATAATTTAAACAAACACAATTAGTAATAATAATAAATTAGTAATAATAATAATAAATATACTATTTATAACATGAAATTAAAATACTTCCTAATAGTGTATGTGAATGTTACATATAGAGAGATTCAAGAAGAAAGTTTTGTACTGAACTTTACATACCTCCAGAGTTTCCTGATTCTCTTTTTGTTACTTTTTAAGACACATTTTTTTCTTTTCTTCTTTTTTTTTTTAATTTTTTGAAATAAGGTTTCTCTGTAGCTTCAAAGCCTGTCCTGGAACTAGCACTTGCAGACTAGGCTGGCCTCAAACTCACAGAGATCAGCCTGCCTCTGCCTCTGGAATGCTGTGATTAAAGGCGTGCGCCACCACCGCCCAGTTAAGACACACATTTTTTAATATTATTCTATCATTATTTTTTCTGTCAATTCTGAAGTGATCCGAAGTAGAGAAAGGTTGCTTAAGTACTACAATGGTGTCTTAAAAGCTATTACTTTATATGTGGAATCCTTTAATTGATTATGAAAAATCTCTGCATAATTCTGTGAGACTTCATATTTTTTTTACCATGTTGAGTATTAAAACATTTCTACAATGAGTTTTTCTCTTATCAGATTTTCTTTAAGTTCTCTCAGAACTGCATAAAAGATCCAGAGTATAAGGATTGTTTGTGTTATTTTAGCTTGAATTTAGCTATTTTGTGCTAACTTGTTCATAATTTATTCCATTTCTATTGCTTTTCTAAATTTTAAAATTTAATTGAAATGTGTTTTAATATAAGGACACATGTTAATAAAATCATAATACAGAGTTAATTGACATGCATAAACTAGCAAATACAAAGCTTTTGGTGATGCCTTTATGTAAGACAATGCAGGCTTCAAATAGTGTATCAGCAAATATAAAGTACATTAGAGCGTGAGGAGAAAATATGTTCCTGAAGTTTTAATAATTAAAGTATAAAAACAGGTAATCAGAATTTTTGTGTAGGTATTACAGTGCTTTGGTCACTATATATTATAACAGAAGCATAAAAATGTCATTGTGTAATTGAAATATTCATAAGCAAATGCAATGTATTTATGGAAGTCAAGATCAAGAAGTTCTTAGTCTGACAATGTTGTCAGACATGAGTTTTATCTTGTGGAGAAGAAAATTGTTCATTATTCCTATATGTTCATGACACTAATGTACTAATTAGAGTGACTTTTTGTCCAGATGTTATTATAGTTCACAAGATGCCCAGCTGCATAAGATTTTGAGCATTTTTCTCCTCTGGTAGTGTCCAAGGTAATGTCCAATAGTGTGAAAGGTAACCAATAAAGATGACAATTCCAAGCCAGTACCTCTGAGGTTAAAAAAATAAGTGAGCTCACATACATCTTCTCATTCACTCATCCTTCGATGTTCTCCCCACAGCTATTTCGATGTTCTTCCAATGATCGCTCTATCCCAGAAAATTTTCAGTTTATATGCTCACACAGGCATAGTTAACAATTCTTGGGCAAATAACAATGATACCAAACATATGTTTCTGAGGACCAACCAGACAAATAAGACTAACAAAGAAGGCTTCAGTTGTCTTACTCAGTTCTCAGAGAGTATTTGTTTGTGATGTGCCTGGCATATATGAAAAAAAGGGGAGAAATAGAGGAATGGTTATGATTTCTAAGAGGAGAGGGAATTTGTGTTAACCACATTTTTGCAGTTACATAAGCTAGATGTTTGTATTTGATAAATGTACATAAAAGGGACGAAAAACACAGCAATGCCATTGCACTCTCTGAGCACTTCTGCTTCCTTATTCCACTTCTGTGTTGTAGTATCCATGGCAACCAACCTAAGCTACAGGAAGAAAGCAATGACACCTGTCCTGGGGCCAAGCAGTGTACTATACCCACTGGCTCCTCATTGAGAAAGAATTCCTTTCTTTGGGGCTGGTTTAGAGATATTATCTTTTCCCTGTGTTTCTAGATGTAAAGGCACAGGCAGTTAATTTCCTAGACTAATATCTTTTGTCAATCAATATTGAGGCAGAGTGAAATACAAAATATTAATTTTTTTTCAGTAGAGCAAAAACTAATAGGTTACACTTTCCTGAGTCAGTTGTTAGAGAATTCTGGGCCTTGCAGCCCTGTTTATCCGCAAAGGCAGACATATTGTTTCTTCCACACAATGACTGTCTTTCCAAGTTCTTATTTGGTCTATTTGCAAGGTTCCTCTTCTAGTTTGATGTCCTGCAATAAAGGATATTTGTGGGAGGCTATCTTTATCTAGATTTAAATATGGGAACAAGAGTTTGTCTGAGTGAATGGTTCACATCTCATTCCCACAGTTTGGGAACAGATAATTCAGTTGCCAGGACAGAAAGAAAGTATGCTCAATGAAGGATTTATGCATGTTTGGGATATTCCGTGAAGAATCTCACTATGGAAAAAGGGACACTGTGATTTCACAGTGTATTACAGAAATAACAGTGAATATCCAAAAGGCAGGTCTTCAAAGGCTTGGAAACTGGGTGTTAGCCTAGAGATGTCACCAGCTGTATACTCATTGTATAATGATTGTGGCCAAGGCAATATAAGATATGGAAAGACAAATCACTGCTTTAAGTAAATCACAAACAGTCATACACATATACACATGACAACATTACAAATAAGCAAAGCATTTTGTCATTTTATATAGTTGCATATGTGTTCATATTTCACAGATACTTAGGAACAATAAGAAAAGTACTGTGAACAATTATATCCAATGCTTAAATTTATCTGCCATTAATTTGAGTTTGGCTATTGATGTCTTTTCATAATGTTTTTAATTTACCACATATAAAACATTTCCTAACAAAAAAAAGAGGTGCTATTACTAAGACATGACAAATACTTGAAAGACTCCATAAGGGATGCTAGAATGGTTTGCATTTGGAAGGAAATGGGTACTAGTACACAGAGTTCTTATGACAAAGTCACAAGTTTGCAATCATCTGATTGATAATTTCTTTGCATGACTCTTTTTTTCCAGGTCTACAAAATCTCTGACTACTTAGGTAGAAAATAGGATGAGAGCTGATTAGGGATACCTAAAAATATTTGAATTCTGTTTCAAAATTTACTGAGTGACAGGAGAATGGACACTCAAATTTTTCTTCTATATAAAATTTTCTTCTCATGTTGAGTTTCCAGAAGAGAATGGAAGAAGTAAATCAAACCACAGTGACTGAATTCATTCTTGATGGGTTAACAAACAATTTAGTGCTGCAATTGCCCCTATTCCTCATCTTTCTGGGAGTCTATTTGGTTACATTTGTGGGAAACCTGGGAATGATCATCTTGATTATGTTTAGTTCTCAGCTTCACACACCCATGTATTATTTACTCTGCAGTCTGTCCTTTATTGACTATTGTCAGTCAACTGTCATTACTCCCAAAATGCTGGTGAACTTTGTGACAGAGAAGAATGTCATTTCCTACCCAGAATGCATGGCTCAATTCTACTTCTTCTGTGTTTTTGCTGTTGCAGAATGTTATATGTTGGCTGCAATGGCATATGACCGCTATGTGGCTATCTCTAACCCTTTGCTTTACAATGTAACCATGTCCTATCAAGTCTGTTTGTGGATGATTACTGGGGTATATTGTATGGGATTTCTTAGTGCCACAGCTTATGCTATCTTCATGATGAGATTGCTTTTCTGTAAGGCTAATATAATAAGGCATTACTTCTGTGATTTTTTCCCATTATTGGAGCTCTCTTGCTCTAGTACTTTTATCAATGAAGTATTATTATGGTCCCTTGGTTCATTTAACATTCTTATACCAGCTATGACCATTCTTAGTTCTTATATCTTCATCATTGTCAGCATCCTCAACATTCATTCGACTGGGGGAAGACTCAAGGCCTTCAGCACCTGTAGTTCCCACATCTTGGCTGTTGCTATTTTCTATGGTTCTTTAGCTTTCATGTATCTTCAGCCACCATCAGTCAGCACCCTGGGACAAAGTAAATTGTCATCTGTGTTTTACACCATTGTTGTACCTATGTTGAATCCCATGATCTACAGCCTGAGAAATAAAGATGTCAAAGTTGCCCTAAAAAGATTAATTCAAAAGATAATTATTCACTCAACAAGGAATGATTTTTATTAGCAATAGAGTATAACTTCTGCAATTCATTGGAAGATATAGCTACATACAGGAATTAGTAACATTAGATGTGAAATGATTGTTAGCACATGGTATTTGGAAGAAATGTACCAAAGGTACAAGTGGCTTCTCACCTTCATACCCATGGCGAAGTGCTACTCTTTTGTATAATAGCATTTATTAAAGATAGCATCCTACATCACCTGCTAAAAATTCCCTAAGCTTTTTTTTTTGGTTGGTTATATTATCATATATGAACCAAGCTTTGCTCAAGCAAGCCAAACATAACTTAAGATGGATGTACATTAATTTTTGCAATAGTCCTTTTTTGCCTCAATTATTTGCAGAAGATATTCGTGTTCAATCAGCAAATGACTCAAAAAATGCTATGATTAATTCCATAAATGAAGCAATTGAAATAAAAACAGTTTGCAACAAGAATATTGTGTAATTTTGATTATTGAAAAGTATATAGCACTATATTAGTGTATGTGTTATCAGAGGACTGGTTCTACCATCATCCCACACACAAGGTATTTACACTATCTTAATCTAGAAAGGCAATGGTAAACAGGAAGCGAGGCAAAGTGCATTTCTTGGTTATCTGTGCAATATTCTTCACATAGCTGTATGATTCCTATTCATTTTCCTCATAACTCCATAGTCACATTTCTTCTTAATGTTTTCTCTCTTACCTCTCTGAGCTTTAGACTCAGAAGTTATAGTCTTTCATTGTAGCATCTATTTGCATCACTTATTCACAATGAAGAAATATATAATTGGCATTTTTTTCTGAATAAACATAAGCCTTACTGATGAACTCATGAGCAATTTTGAATCAAAAACAGGGGTTGGACAGGGATACCTGAAACTGCTGAATGTTCTTGTTCTGGACACTCTAGGTTAGGGTTATGGTTACTAAAAGGAAGAATTTAAAATACCATTTTATTATAAATGTATTTTAATTAATTGGATGTCAAAAAGTTACACACATAGCCATTGAGCAGTCTGCAGTTTTCAGGTCACCTCCATATTTATATCAAGAAGAATCAAGAATATTTAGATCAACAAGCATAGTTTATGAGCAGTCTCTCCCAGAGATCCTGAGTTCAATTCCCAGCAACCACATGGTGGCTCAAAACCTTCTATAATATGATACAGTACTCTCTTCTGGCATGCAAGCATAAATGCAGTAGAATACTGTTTGCATAAAAATAAATCTTTAAAAAAGAAAAGTAATTTAAAAATAGAATTGGAAAAACCAATTCATTTGCTAAAGTTCTTGTTTATAAGCACCAGGACTGAATTGATTTAAAAAAAAAAAACTATTTTCAGTAGTAGTGGTGACTGGCAATTGTAATCACAGCACTCAGAGGTACAGACAGATTCCTAGACAATCTGGACACCCAGACTAGCCTAATTAGCTACTTACAAATTGGTGAGAGGCCTTGCATTAAAGAAGGAACAACACTAGTTTGTTTTGACTTTTCACATACTCATGCATGCACATGTGCACACAACCACATTACATGCATACAAATACATAGACAAATAAATAAAGCTTTTTGGTACATTGATACTTGCCTATAATCCCACCAGCTTAGTTAGATGAGGCATGATGTGACTTTCAGAATGTCTTCTGGCTTTTAAAGACCACTGTAATGTAGGTTCAATGTAGTGTGGGACTGAACTAACAACATTGTATAGTAGCACCTAAAAAATATAGAAATCAAATCTTACTCAGATTTCAATTGATAAAACATTGCTTTTAATGCAAATAGTTTTTGTACATAAAATTTTAAGACTAATGTACAATTTTTGATGATATAAAAAGTTTAAGCAGCAGGAAATTGCCATTTGTTTCTCTTTCAAGGGTTTGTTCCCTCAAAGTTGTAAACCATTCAAGAGTGTGCTTTCATGGTGTTTGGAGCTGGCATATATAAGTCCAGGGTTCACTTTCAGAGCATAGGAGGCCTAATTGTTCAGGTAGCTGTGAATGCTAAGACTGTTACCAACTCTAGAACTGAAGAAGCTCTTGGGGATGTTACCCTACCATTAAATTATCTACAGAAATAGTTCTGAGCCTTATTTCCCTGTTGAACCATTTTCCTGGTTTATTTTTAGCTTCTATAACTGAAGTTGTAGTAACTTTAAAAGCATATTGGCCACAAGATTTTCACCTCACCATGAAAAATGTGTGATATCTGGCTCAAGTTTATCTCAAAGAGGAAAAGTACTCAAATGTTAGACTTTATAATACTGCTATAATCTGTGATTCCTACTATACTGATTGGAATTCAGGTGATTAAGCTCAATGACAAGATTAAGCCTTCTCCACTAAATTTCAGAATTTATAACCACACTAAATTAGATTTTGTCAGGTAACTAACTTGAAACAACTATTCTTGAGTATAACATGTTTTGAATTTTTATTTTATCCTAATAATTATTGAGGATCATAGGTATTTTGCAAGCAAAACAAATTTTCAGAAAGCCATATTACATCAATAGATATTGGGAAAATTAGACAGGAAAACCACTTTTGTGGATGGTAAAAACAAAAACTTCCTAAGTAGAATATTTTTGAATTGAAGTGACAATATTATAGATTTTAGGGTTACAAATTGGCTCAAATTTATATGAAACATTACTGTGAGTATTGTTCCAATTTTGTGCTTAGTATAAGATCATCATAAGGCAATCATAACCATTACAATTAAAATTTTATTGCCTCTTCATGT
>JAQHUG010000633.1:166379-185252 GCA_028555095.1 Dicrostonyx torquatus
TGTTCTTACCTTGTCTACCCTTATTTTCCTCTGATTGTTCTGTGTCTCTGGTGATCACTCTTCCATTTCCTAGTGAATCCAAGGCTAAGATGACTGATCTTCATGGTGGAGTCAGGGCCATGGTTCCAGTAATTCCAGAGATTACTGGTGCTTCCAGAGGAGGTGGCTCTGCAATCCTGGATGTAATTCCAGCCTGCTCCCACAGAGGTTGCTTGCTTGTGCTTATTCCTGAAGAGGTAGCTGGCTTAGGGCTGCTACTGCAGAAGTCGCTGACTCAGGCCTGCTCCTGTGTAGGTTTCTGGCTTGGACCTTCTCCAAAGAAGGTTATTCCTTGAAGCTAGTTGTATAATGTAGAGGTAACACTTACTTTATACAGTTATTAAGTCAAGACAAAACAATAGAAACAACCCCAAAATGGTATCACTGGTAAATGACTGGGTGTGAGTAGGAAGACAGGTTCTCAAGGATCAGTCTGGAAGTAATGGGTGGCCTAATTGTTGATTAGTTTGTTCATTTGATTTTCTTTTGGCAGGAACATGCTATTTAAGTTTAATTATATTACATATTAAATACCATCTCTAGGGTATAACACATCTATTGCATTCTGGAACTTCAGTGGCCTACACTGTGCAACTGGCTCAGACAACAAATAGTTCTCAGTAGCAGAGTTGCTACTGAAGTTATCCCTCAGTGCTAAACACATGGCTACTGAAAGTTTCTATGAGAGGAGCTGATGTTGTCTTATGTTGTGTATTCATTGGTGAGCTCTCTAAACTCCATGAGATAGTTCAGGACCATGGCCCTACAGACAGCTTTGCATAAACTTAGTGGATGATACAAAAAAAAGCATAAGAATTAGAGAAAACAAATTGCATAGATAACAGGGAATAGATGCTAGGGAAAAAAGAATTACTAGAGCTTATTTTTACATGTATGAAAATGAAAAATAGCAAGTTCAATAAGTACAAAGTTTGGAAACTTTATGGAAATAATAGCTTTCATAGACATACATACACACACACATACATTTGAAATATCTAAATGTCTGAAAATAAGAGCTTTGATCATTCCTGGGAGAGTTTGAAATAGTTAAGCCTTTTCTTTCAGGAATGGGTTCTTTCAGATTGTTAGTCACTATTACTTCTTGAATTTGACACTAAGAATTCAAATTAGTAAATCTCAACATAGATATTTTAATTTAATTTAAAGGATTTTTGATAATTTAATACATCAGTTCATTTCTATCCTCATCCTCTACCCACAAATTTTTCAAATTCATCACATACACACACACATACACAATACTCACATACATATGCCCATAAAAACATACACTTAACATTATAATGTACATGTAAATATAAATCCACTGGGATCATTCAGCATTGTTTATATATATTTAGGGCTAAACACTGGGGATTATATAACTTCTAGGAGGTTAAACCCTTTACAAAACCGATTCTACCTCTCTCGCCAGTCATTAATTGCTGCGATTCTTTATCTAGGCATAAAAGCCTGATAAGATTTTCCACATCTGCTTGGTATGTCAACTGGTGTTGCACTCTTCTTGTTTAGGTAAACACCGTTAGAGATATTTTGGGTGTAGCTTCCCTGTCATTACACAAGACACTTTCTTAGAGCAGACTTCCTGGTCTTCCAGTTCTTATAATCTTTCCACCTCTTTCTTGTTTTGTTCCCTTAGTCTTACGGGTAGATGTCGTGTTAGAAATGCATCAGAAAAAGAAAAAAAAAGAAAATGCATCAGTTGGGTATGTGAGCCTTAAAGATAGTTATCTGCATTTTGATAAGTTGTGGTTTTCTCTAATAGTCTCACCTGCTACAGAAAGAAGTTTCTTTGATGTCAAAAGTGAATTAAATATGTCTGAAGTTGCAAGAATACGTATTTCAAATATATTTAGAAATATATTGGGTTAAGAAATGGTAGTATTAGAGTTTAGGTTCCCTCTAGGTCTATGACTACATGAGAACTGGGCTAAGTTTACACTACCCGGCCTATTTTCATATAGCTCTTAAGTCCAATTAGATCGCTGTTGATTACCACCATGATTACAGTGCCACTGTTGCACATTGAGGACATCTTGCCATGCTTGCAATTGTTAATGAGCAAATATCTCTATTTGGTTTGGACTATTGCTTGCTTTTCTGCTTTGTCAGCATCCATAATAGTGTAGGATATTTTATGATGTAGTCCTCAGAGAGGAGACACAAGCTTTAAGTAAAGACATTGCTGTGAACTCACTGAAATGTTTAAACTACTCAGAGGCAGTATTTTATGTAGTATGTATTCTAAATTTAAAAAGATTTCTATTTAGTATCTAAATTTAAAATTTAAATTTAAAATTTAGATATTAAATTTTAAAAGTTTTCTATATGTATTTCTGTCGGTTTAATTATCATCAAGAGATTCAAATTGCCTTTAGTTGAAAATTATATGCATACATAATTCTTCTGTAATTTACAAACAGTAACAGTAACTGTAGTAGGCATACATTTCTATTTTTTTTTCAGACTTGAACAGAGGATATGGCAGCTGGAAACCACTGAACAGTAGATGTGTTCATCCTGAATGGACTCTCAAAGAATCCAGGACTCTAGCTACCTCTCTTCCTGTAATCTATGTGGTCATTGTGGTGGGGAATCTGTTCATGAGCACACTTAGTGGGCACAGTACCTATTTGTACACACTCATGTATTATTTCAACATCAGGATATTCTTTCTTGATGTTTGCTATTCCACAGCCATTGTACCAAAAATGCTGGTGAACTTTGAGAAAGAAAAGAACATAATCTCTTAACCTGAATGTATAACTCTGCTCTACTGCTTCCTCATTTTACCATTGCACAGTGTCACATGTTAGGTGCAATGGCCTTTGACTGCTATGTTGTCATCTGCAACCCCTTACTTTACAATGTAACTATGTCCTATCAAGTTTACAGTTCCCTGATTTCATTATATTCCCTGATACTATTGGTGTGGTTTGTGCATCAGCTCACACTGGCTTTATCAATAGTGTTGAAATTTGTAACTTAGATATGATGAATCACTATGTCTGTGATATTCTTCACCTCCTGAAGCTTGCTCACTCTAGCAGTTATGTTAATGTGTTGTTGATTCATATTTGTAACTTTTAGCATTCTTTTTCAACTTTGACTATTCACACTTCTTACATCTTCATCATTGTGGTCATCTTCCTTGTTCATTCTACTGAAGGCAAATTTCAAAGCCTTCAGCACATGCAGCTCCCAATAACTGCTGTTGTTGTCTTCTTAAGTTCTGCTACATTCATGTACTTACAGGCAACTTCAGTCAGCTCCATGGACCAACAGAAAATGTCCTCTCTGTTTTATACTACTGTTGCCCTGAAAAAAACACTTGACAAAATCAATTCATGTAAACTATACAAATATAGAATTTATTTATTAGTGTAGAATCATCAATTGATAGATTGTTTGACTCTCTATTAATCATATTAATCCACTTGTCAATATTTTAATAATTAATTCAGATATTTTATTATATAACATTTTATTATTGTTCATTATTATTTTTATATAAAAGTTTCTGCATATCATTATAGAGACTATAGTAAAAGAAATATGATGATCATATCAACTTATTTATGTTATAATGTCAGCCCCATCAACTTTACATCTCTTTGACTGTTCATTTGTATGAGAAAGCTTCCATTCTCATTTTCATGAAATGAAAGTATATGTGATAGACCGTGGTTTTGAACTGTAATGCTTAAAATTTCTGTTTTCAAATTTCTACCCTGGAAAAATTCACTTTTTGGCCTGTTATTAAATTAATCATATGTACTTTATTTAGTATATCACCTTAGACACCTGATTTTAATTTTAAAAACATTTTATAGATATTTTTACATGTTGACCATCTGCTTATTCCAGTATTCTTGTTGTTTATCCATTGATTATTTGAGAGTGCTCTTCCATGGTTTAGCCAAACTCATTTTGACTAATACAGCTAAGCAGAAATTCCTGATCATAAGACTCTTTGCTGTTCAGGTGCTAGGATAGTTCTTAATATTTAATATATCCTTAATATTTTTTAGTCTCTCATGAAATATTTAAGGAACATTTTTGACCTTCATAATATTCCATCCATTAATGGTTTGATATCATTTGACAGGTTGAAGCTATATTTAAAATAGATTTAATACACTACATTTTTGTTAATTAAATTCTTTAAGGTTCATTGTTGTGTGTGTTTTAAGAAATATTACATAATAAAGACACACTGACCTGTTTAACATAAAATTTAAAAGTTTTTGTCTTGGGCAGAATTTCTCTGGCTAACCAGTCCAAGTAAGTTGTAAATAATACATTTCTGAGTTTAATAAACCTGTTCATAAAGAAGTCCTTAAAGTGAACCTTAGTTTTCCTTGGTCATAAATGTTGTGAATAGTAAAAAATAATTAAGTTTGACATTTCATATATCAACAATATAAATACATGGAGAAGTGTTGCCCTGAAGAAAATACTTGACAAAAAACAATTCATGTAAACTAGACCCCTTGTACTCCTGAAAATTATCCATACCCAAAGTAGATCATAATTCTACCTCTGATATTATGAGGAAAATTTGTGGCACATATTCAGTGACATATATGTGAAAAACATTGCAATAAATGTGGCAAAAAATTTAAACACCCACCAAGTTCTAAAAAGTACAATAAATTGGCCAGCTCATTCAAGGACAGTTTTGTCTTTGATCCTTCCATCCTTTGTTTCTTTCTTCCTTACCTACCTATAATCTATCTATCTATCTATCATCTATCAATCTTTTTTCATTATCCATCTATATATCTATCTTTCTTATCTATCACCTATCTATTGATCTATCTATTATTTTTCCATCTATCTATCTATCTATCTATCTATCTATCTATCTATCATCTGTCTATCTATCTATCCATCCACCTATGTATTTATAATTTATGTATATACTTATGTACTTACATAATACTCATTTTTTGGTGTGTCTAGCTAAATTCTCTGATTATTTTCTAGTTAGTGTATAATTTTCATTCACAGAATTTTTGATCTTCCATCATAAGTTTTGTCCTTATGGACTTCTTATAAAGAGAGGAGAGATAAACAAATGCTCACAACTCTAGAGATTATCTCTTGGGGACTCTGGAATTATGCTATGTGTCAAATTTATCACAGGATATAGTTGAATCTCACTGTCTCAGCATAGTTTTTTTAAAAAAATCATTTTAATACTTGTTTTTTCCACATACAAATTGTCAACATCTGTACTTTGGGGCACAATAATGTAAAACACAAAAACAAAACAAAACAAGAACACATTTCTTCAACATAACCACTGTGGCATGACCACAATTTATTTGATACCCAGGGTATGGTAGCATTTAATGACACATTGGATACACTGGAGAATCCTGTCCCAGATTGGACAATGGAAATGGCTTGAATTGTTTTTCTTTACTCAGAACAACATGCAATATCATATTTATGAATTTCTCAGCATATTTTAAGCATTCAAGATCTCTGTGGATCTGAGCTTAAGGAGATTATTTTTCCAATATGTAAGTAACACAATCAACTATAATAATATCATTATTAATGTGTGTAAATAAAATAAATAAAAGTTAGTATGTAAACTAAGAGCCCAACACTTCTTAAAAACAGGATATCCCGAATGCTGTAAGATACTCACTATACATCTAATTTATCAGTAAATTTCAATTGTTTCAGTACTATTGATGTAATCTTTTGGGTTTTTTAGATATTACTAAATTTTCAATATATAGGAAAGTTTTCAGACTTAATAAATATGCACAGCAATACATTTGTTCTTGGAATGATGAGGCTATTTATGTCTGTTTACTACAATTGTTTTCTGTGCAAATTATTACCAAAGTTATATGAGTTTCTTTAGAACATTAATCTGTTGTTTAGTATTAAATGGCATAAAGTAATAACTATATTTTACAGGCTTCCCATTAATTTGAATACATAAAATTTAATTGCTTATAGAAGAAAAATAGTAGAAAAATTAGGAAATCCATCATAGAAGATACTTATGTTATTCTTGCAAACCATTTTAAGAGTCTAAGATTTTGGATTGCCCTGGTTTCTAACTATGTAGCCATGAAATATCTCATTTGCTTCTTTAGTACTAATGGTGACCCAATCCCCTTAATTCTATTTTTCTATTATTTATTCTATTATTCTCCTTGAATTATTTAAATTAGGAGCAAAGCAAGGTCGTTTTTATTCTTGTAGAAACAGTTAATAATATTCATGCAATCTACCAAGCTTTGAAGAGATTTATTTTTAAAAATATCATTAAACATATAATTAACAACATATAACTCAACAGGAAAAGCATTGTTCCTCTAAAACCTGGTTTCTCCAGTTTGTGTTCTGTCTGTTGTATCAGCTTGAGACTCCTAAGAACTAAATAAAATCTCACACCCATCCACATTCTGGATCTGAGTAACCCTTTTAACCCAATTATTTAGTGATCTTCACACTCAAAAATCTTTAATAGGATGTGAAAGTTTAGAAATGACTGGAAACAATTTGAAAAATAACTAGGCAGAAGGGTAATTATTGTTTTTGATTACTGAATATTCTCATGAACCCGCTTCTAGTATAATGAGAGTCCTTGGGGAATAACAATTTTCTGACATACAGTACTGAAGAGGATAAACTCATCTCAGCACTTCACAACTGCCCTAGTGACCATGCCTATAAAGTTCAATATGTGGAGGTACAAACTTAGTGAATCCTAGAAGACGCTGACAAGAGATGCAGATCAGGCTCACAGGTACTGTTGATGTTGAGGACTTGGTCTGGTCTTCTTAATGCTAATTTCTGAAGGCTAGGAGCATAGTTCTCCCAATTCGAAGATTAGTGCCATTTACAAGTAGCAAAATAAAAACAAAACAAAAAAAAACTTGATATTGAGAACTGTAGCAGAAGTAAAGTGAGTGTGTTTGTCTCATGCACTCACACATGACATTTAAGACTCTGAAGTTTGGAACAATCACTCTCTAAAGTCAGGCAGAATCTAATTCTTAACATATTACTGAAAGTATCTTAAAAATCTGGGAATGTGTCAGATTTGTACTACTGAGGATGAAGGTAAATAATTCCAAATTGTAATTTCGCTAATCATGCAACTTTTAGCCCATGAAGCATTCGTCTTCTTCAGGAATTATAACATACTGAGCATGATTTAGGAAGGATGAATCTAATACATGTTATGTGAAATCACTCTATGTGAACTATAGCTTTAGAATGAATGTAAAAGGAAATATGTATTTACCAAATAACAAAGAAAAAAGTGCTTGGTGACACTCTGGCTAGAATGAAGAGTAATCTAAAATGTCACAATTGTGTAATCAATTGACTGTCACATAGTATAGGAACTGTAATTATGCATCTGAGACCACCACAAATGGATACAATTCTATGCATGAAGAATTTAGCAGGATCAGTGTGACTGAGCATTTGCAGTTTTACAAAAGGAATTATAAAAGTCTTTTCTCTAGATCTTTGAAAGTGAAGTATCATCAAAATTAGGACTCCACATGTCCATAAGCAGGAATAGGTTACTCATTCCCCTTTAAAATAAGAAACTGACATAATTGTCTCTTGTAATTATCAAAGGTTTTTCTCCTCACAGCACATAAGCTGCATACTAATTATATGACCTTCAAATGTTTCCAAGCATCCTACTCTTTCTGTGTTTTATCTTGCTAATTTCCTTTCCTTAGCAAAAACAAATCCACAGTTAAAGCCATAGCCTAAAATGCAGCATAGTAGATACAAATCAACCCTTGTTTACCTTCTGGTCTACAGAAGTAGTGAAAGCATATAGAAGTCTTTGGGAAGAGGGTGGGATAGACCTATGGTAAATGGTGGGCACTAGGAGGCCTAATGATCAATCATTAATCATCTTTGTGACCTCTTGGCTGTATTTCAGTTCAATAACACCTGAGCTGGGAAGCCAGATGAGAGATATTTTAGGTGTCACTGTTAATATTGTATTAGGAAATTTAAACTAATAAAGTACATTTTTAAGAACATTTTAAGATTTGTATTTTCATGAAAAAATATGAATTACACTTTCTTTTTTCTTAGTCCACCAATTTCATTGAACCGAAAGTGTATTTATAGTTCTTGATATGAATGGGACTTAATCTATATATTAAATTATTGTATAAATAAAAATTTTATATTAAAAGACAGTTATAAATCAATTGAAGAGGTATTAAATTTGTCCTTGCTTAATTTAATTTATTTCTGTTGCCATTTCTACATAAAAATCATTTTAACTGATATGACATTTCATAATTACATTTAATGATTTCAATGTTTTTAACTTCATGGCTGAAATTGTAGCAACTTTGAAGGCATGCTGGTCACAAGAAATGTACCTTACCCTGAAAATAGGTAATGTCTTGTTTAGGTTCTGTGTCCAAACAGAAAAAGTTTCATAGTGTTAGACTCCATAAAATCCTCTTAATCTGTAATTTCTACTATGCTGGCTATAATTCAATAACTTAAGTTCAATGATAAGATTATACTATTTCTTTTATGTTACAGAATTTATAGGCCCCCCTAAACCAGCTTTGGCTAGGTGACTCATTGTAAAAACAGTGCTTAATACAAAATGTTTTCATTTTCAATTCATATTTTGAATGTTGAGGACCATAAAGTGTATTGCAAGTAATAGAAATTTTCAGAAAACCCTGTTAAATCTATAGACATTAATGGGAATTATAAGATATTAAAAACATTTTCAGAATGATAAAAAATAATTAGCATCATGTCTTGAAATTGAATAAAAGTATGACAATGAAATTTTCATGATTGTGAATTTACTCACATTTTTGCTTATTATGCAATAGTACTTTTGAATATCTCTTCATTTTTGTACTTGGTGTTAAGCCCATAAGATGCAATAATAATAAATTCAATTTGAAATTCTATTGCCTTTTTTCAAATTTTTTTATTATATCTGCAAATTTTATCACATATTTAATGCTAATATGTCAGATTTAGGTTGTGATTTCTTTAAAGTAGAGTGGATGCAACCTAACTTTTACAATTGAAATGATCTGAGGTCATTGACATTTCCTTTGTATTTCAGATATATTTAGAAGGAAATGGAAAATATGAGAGAGAATTGGATCAACGGAAAAAGATGGATGGGAGAGAACAATGCTACAAACTATCTTTGAAGCAGGGATTAGACAATTTTAATTATATTAATGGATCCTAAATGCACAACTATTTTGGTATTTTATAGTTTTATAATTTACTTCTCACTTTTTAGGTATCTCAGATCTTTGCATGATACCTGAAGAGATACTCATAGAGTTTGACCTTGTTTTAAGAATCTATACTACATAAGATTTAAGAGATAGATAAAGACTTTTGAGATTATTTTAAAGAATGTATAAATTACCAACATATGTATAATGAAGCATGACTTCCAAAAATATAATGAGAGTGGAGGTAATGCCATTGGCATAATTATGTAACTAAGTATAGAATTTTATAATAAAAGTCAGTGAGTTTAGAAATAAAATGGGAACAAATTACAAACAGGTATGGAGGTGACCTCAAGAAGAGATAAAAACTGAACTGGAACGATTCTGTGGAAATTTTGTTTTCTTCTGGTGGATAACACTAAGACTATTAAGAGAAAATGTAGTAGTTTTTTCTTTTTCTTCATAAACATCTTTGTATTTTTGTACTGGTAAATTTTATTAATGCCACAATCATCTTAAGTAAATTTGATGAATACAGCATTGGGGAAAATTCATATTTCATACTCATATATGTTTCACATCTGATTTAAAAGCAACTACAGACACTAATCTCTTGTGTACAAGAGCTAATTCCTGGACAGGCTCCAAAGCTACAGAGAAACCCTGTCTCACAAATCAAATACAACACAAAACAAACAAAAAAACATAAAAAAATGGATGGAACAAATCCTTGGTTAGACACAAGTGTCAGGTATGGGCTTCATTTTCTGGAGCATAAAATGATTCAATATGACCATGATGTAAATGCAAATATTGTACCAATGAGAATACCTTGAAAGTTCATATGCTAATATATGTTATTATAGTTCATTTCCTCCAGGAGTGACCATGTTAGCTTCCAACACTGTGAAGTCTAGCCACCAGGAATGAAATTTCCAGGCCATTACCATCTTGATACCTCCAACCTCAATGACTTATGTCTCTGGCACCTGTACTTATCATTGAGTTGAGAAGTGTAACCGAAAGCATTGAGAAGAGACTGTGATCTTTGCCAGGGTAGATGGGAACTTGATGGCCAATAATTCCAAAAGACAGAACCCATTAACCCAAGATGGTGGATGAACATAAATGAATAATGTCCTCCAGTCATAACAGGACAGCTGAACATATGAACTCACAGTTACTCTGAAAGCATACATAAGTCCAGTGTAAGCTTAATTTGGATCAAATCTCTGCATGGGATGTGAGGGAAGTATGAAATTCCTCCTCTAGCTGAGAAGCTACTGGCAATTGATAGCTTGTGGGGGAGGGCGGTGGGGTAGTGGGGGAGCTGGAGGGCCAGGAACAAGGGGAGTAAATGTAAAATTTTCCTGTAATAAAAAAAATCAGTAAAAAAGGAAATAAAAAATAAAATGAGCTTAAAAAATACTTTCCTTCAGTCAGGTGGTGGTGGCACACGCCTTTAATCCCAGCACTTAGGAGGCCGAGGCAGGCGGATCTCTATGAGTTTGAGGCCAGCCTGGTCTACAAGAACTAGGTCCAGGACAGGCTACAAAGCTACAGAAAAACCCCGTCTCATAAAAAAATTACTTTCCTTCATCGATCCTTTATGGAGATATAAGAACTAAATAGCTATCTTAAGATAGAAGAGTTATTGGCACACAAGATCTTACTGAATATTTATCACCTGACACTTGGAAAAAATTGTTCTTTGTAGTTTATGTATCCACTACTTTATTTTCAGTTCTAAACAGCTATGTCCTTTTCTGCTTAAATACATATTTCTAGTACATGCTATTATCAGTAGAGCATCTGGCTTGACATTGAGAAAAATAACGAAAAGGGAAAGTGATCATCCGTGTTTTTAATTTTCTAGGGAGTAATAAGAGAGAAATTATTATCCAAAATGATATTTGCTAAGCTTTGCACCAAGTATAAGAAGATTCTTCTTAATTCCTTTGTGAAATGGTGAAATGATCTTATCCTGGTAATTTTGACTCGTTGAAGCTGAAAGAAATTAAGAATATATGTAAAAGTTCACGGTTCATAAATGACACAGCTGAGATACTAAAGTGGCCTTGTTCCTCATGCCCTTTCTGTCATTCTGTGGACACTCAGTGGTATTTACAAGCTACTTTTTCTATATTAGTCCTCTGCAGGTAATTGCCATAGGTTATTTATAATCACCAAAACTCTCAGCCAGTCTAAGCCTATTTTAGCTTTTATATTGGAAAATTGAGCATGTAGGAACAAGTAAAAGGTAACCTATATCTTTTCTGGAAAGACTCACAAGTCTGCTTGACTAGTCCATGAGTTTTATCGATGGAGACAGTCACTGTCGAGTTATTAGAACATTTTGTTTATTTATGATGATCCAGCTAAGGTAAAAATGTATTCTAAGGCATAAATAATTTTTATGTGAGCTTTGTGTACATGAAAAAGGATAATAATGTCAGTCTGACAATCTTATACTTCTTTTACTCCTTCAGGGTCTAAATGGAGGAATGATGGCAGGAAACCATTGCACAGTGACTGACTTCTTCTTGGCTGGTCTCTCAGAGAAACCAGAACTCCAGATGCCCCTCTTCCTCCTCTTCACTGGAATCTATGTGGTCACTGTATTGGGGAATTTAGGCATGATCATATTGATTGTGCTCAGTTCCCACCTGCACAACCCCATGTACTATTTCCTCAGCAGTCTGTCCTTCATTGACTTCTGTCAGTCCACAGTTGTTACCCCTAAAATGCTGGTTGGCTTTTTGACAGAAAAGAACCTCATCTCCTACCCTGGTTGCATGACTCAGATCTATTTCTTTACCATTTTTGGTACTGCAGAGTGTTATACATTAGCTACAATGGCATATGACCGCTATGTTGCCATATGCAATCCTTTGCTTTACAGTGTAACCATGTCCTATCAGATTTACAGCTCCCTGATTTCAGGAGTGTATATTATTGGTGTGTTCTTTGCATCAGTTCACATAGGCTTCATGACTAGGATTTGGTTCTGCAAATTAAATATGATCAATCACTATTTCTGTGATTTTCTTCCCCTCTTGAAGCTTGCATGCACTAATACCTATATCAGTGAATTTTTGATTCTAGCTTTTGGTACATTGAATATCTTTATTCCAATTCTCACAATTATTGCTTCTTACATCTCAATTATTGCCAGTATCCTCCGCATTCACTCCACAGAAGGGAGGTCCAAAGCCTTCAGTACTTGCAGTTCTCACATCTTGGCTGTCGTTATCTTCTTCGGATCTTTAGCATTTATGTATCTGCAGCCTACATCAGTCAACTCTACGGACCAAGGAAAAGTATCCTCTGTGTTTTATACTATTGTTGTGCCCATGCTAAACCCCATAATATACAGCCTGAGAAATAAAGATGTCAGTGTGGCCTTGAAGAAAATACTTGAAAGCAAAACACTTTCGTAAGCAGAAATAATATGAGGATGATTTATTAGAGCAGTAATCCACAGGTACAGAATTTGTGTTGATGATATTTATCTTAATACATCTGACAATGTTATAACTCATTATTTAGTTTGTTAAGTTTAAGTTATATTTTCAATTTCCTAATTTTATGCACATGGTATTATGTATGTTTCACATATTCAACAACATAAATCAATAGTAATGATGATATAGACCATTTGTCCTCAGTTGATAGCCCATCATGTTATTTATATTTCTTCATATTTCATAAACATTAATATAATAGTAATAATAAATGACAAGCTTAACTTGAACAAATGTCATACTTTTTCATTCATTTTCATATATCAGTTCTGCAATTATATCATTCCGTTATCTCCCTCAAATGAGTATATTTATGAAATAATGAATACATTACATATATATGTATGAGGATTATACATAGGAAAGTTTATGCATAGAAAAACTTATTTTATTCCTAACAATCAGAAATTAACTCTAGTTCTTTTTTAGGATTCCATTCTTGAAATTTCCTCCTTTCACATTGGTATGGGAACAGGTATCATTTTTGGCTCTTTTTTTTTTTTTTAGCAATCTATGTTGTTGACATTTCACAAAGCCACTTTCCTGTCCTACATAGAAGACACAATCTCTCACACAGGTTTCCTTGTACCCTGGCTCTTAGAATATTCTTATTACTGTATTTCATTGATATCACAACTTAATAGAACTATTAATAGTTTTACACCCTTGACAACTTGGATATCATGTTTCCATATTATAATAGCTAATCTTCAAGAAGTAGGCTTCTAGGTCCAATCCATCTCAACTGATTCAAGTCCTATGTTGGAAAAAGTATGACATTTGTTCAAGTTAAGCATGTCATTTATTATTACTATTATATTAATGTTTATGAAATATGAAGAAATATAAATAACATGATGGGCTATCAACTGAGGACAAATGGTCTATATCATCATTACTATTGATTTATGTTGATGAATATGTTTATCAAGAGATGCTTACCTTCAATTTCTGAGAAACAACAAAAGGCAATAGCAATAATATATAACGCTTTGGGAGGTCTGTATTTGTGTGTGTTTTGTGTTTAGTTAAATACAAATAACACAATTCCCTATATCGTTTTCAAACATTCTTATTGGTATTTGTCCCTGTTCCTCCTTTCCTTCTACATTGTTTTTCATTGTGTCTCAAATTAAAGTGACTCCAAATTATTCCATTTCCTTCTTCATATCACTTTCCCTCTCTAGAGCAGATGCCCACCCATATAATCCATTTTTTTGGCTTAAACAATAACTGTAGATTATGTACTCAAACCTGAAGATTTGGATGTAGTTATCCTGAAAAAGAGAGGATATTCAGTGTTTTGTTTTTCTGGTTCTTACTTACTTCACTCAATATTTTCTATTTACATGCAAATTTATAGATGTTAATTCTTTACAGAGTAATATAATGCTTTTTGGGAAACTAGTCTATATGGATGTACACCTTCTCAGGCCAGGATGGAGGTGGGAGGGCCTTGGGCTTCCCACAGGGCAGAGGGAGGGAGGAAGGGTGGTGGGGGAGCAGGAGGGCCTGGGACAAGGGGAGAAAGTATATTTTAAATTTTATTACAAAAAATTAAAAAATATAATTCTACTGTGTATTTGTAATATGCTTTCTTATCTATTCATCAGTTGAAGTCATTTAGGTTGTTTCCATTTCCCAGATATTGTCAATAATGATGCTGTGAACATGTCTGACCACTAAACTCTGATATGGAATGTGAAGTACTGTGGGTAAAAAGTGGTATTGCAGTGTCAAATAGCAAATCACTTACTTGTTTACTTACTTACCTATCATTTCTTGCGAATACTTTGACTCGAGTGTCAGTAGTTATTCACAATGATTAGAATTCACCATTCTGGCTTAAAAAGTAGTTTTACCAGTTTACACAAACTCATTGTCTTTTACATTCTTTATTTTATTCTGACTTGGGTAAGTTGAAATTTCAACACTGTGTTAATGTTGTCTTTTGTTGTTTATTTTTATGCCCTTGTATACCTATAGTCTTATTCTAATAAGTCCTTACATTTCTTTAATATGTTATCTTGGAGCTTAAGCAATATACTAGACCATAGTGTCAGCAGCTACTTAGAACAGTAGCAGCAGTAAAACCCCTCCATCCTTGTGTCGTCCATTCTATAAGGTCTGACCTAGTAGAGAGGATGCTGGTAATTGGGTAAGGATTTACTAAGGCAGTCTCAAATTGTCATTCTTTTTCTATCCCTGACATATTTCTGTTTTTACACACTGCTTTACCATCCTATGAATCCCTTTGCAAACTCCTAGTGCATATTGCCTTTTGTCTATTTTTGGAATATCGTCTATTCCTTCTTACCATGACTTCTCTTCACTGCATCATGCAAAGGCAGCTGGTAATCTTTCATCTTTGATGGCAATATCCCATCACCCTTACACTTTACTCTAAGATATAAAGACATTTATGAATTGAAATTAAGTGTTTGTAAAAGGAGTGACTTGTTGTCCTGTTCTTAATGGATTTCTCATTTTAATCTGAAGCTTTAGCTCAATGGTTACTCTTTTTGCTTCCATGGCTATTCTGATGTGATGAAAACATATAGTAATTGCCCACTGAGCTTTGCATATAGTATTCATTTCTTCTGAAGGCCCCATCTTCAACCTCCACTAATTCTTTCCACCACTCAGTTTGAGAGGTCTGAGAATCACCTGCTCCTGTACTCACATTAATCACAGCAATAAACCTGCACCCAGTACTTATTTTCTGTGTCAGAATTTATTCAACATGACAAAAATATCCATAATAATAGATCTGTTAGGAATCTTTATATTTTTATTACAGCGTAAGAGATTTCAGCATATTATGCTGGCTCTCTTGTTTCCATACAGATCAGAACAGTTGGTGTTAGAAGGAAAGAATAATAATGGTAACTACATTATTTTTCTGGGTGACACTTCATATTTTCCACCATCACCCAGAAGGCACACAGCATGTAAGAACAAATATCTGTGTATGTGATTCTGTAAAGAACATATTCAACCTGGAACACTATAAATACTCTATGCTTTTTGTGTGAACTTACTATTTCTACTACACACATGCACATGATATGTGTAGGCTTAAATGGATGTAGTTTTAATCTAATAAGGCAATAATATTCAACAAAACTTATTTTATTGATGGGTAATAAAAAGAAAGTACACTCATTGATTTTTCTCTTTTGTAGTGCTTACGCACACATAAAAATATTGTAAAGTATTCATAAGAACAAACAGGTCCAACTCTTTTCAGCAATTATGATAACCGGAAAAGATCCTAAGATAATGCTGATCTAAAATTCAGATTGGTTCTAAAATAAGTGATCCTAACACCAAAACAAAAGTTAAGGACCCTGGAGAATTTGTGGAATAAGAAGACAGGAACTAAAATATAAGAGCTGTCAAATACTGTTATATAAGAAAACACATTATCAAATGTTTTAATACTTAAATAAATGAAGTAGCTTTTTACATAGTGTCCATTGCCTGTCTAGAGAGAGCCACTTGATTTGAATATATTGCCAGATATGGGTTGCATCTTGGGCTTTCTGTCTTAAATACAATCCAAAAATGCTTGCTTTTCCCCACACAGTTTCAAGCCATATTGCACTAGTGGGCACATCAGTTCAGTCCAGTTGTTATTGTTGTTATTTTATTTTACAGGTTTCACAGCTGGATAAGTTGTGACAGTGTTAACAAAAACTGTACAAGCCAAAATTTATCAAATCTTAATATGGAGATCAGAAGTGAGGATGAAGCTGTACTTTCTTACATATAATGACTATACGGTATATCATAATTTCACTGAGATGGAGGATTATCTTTCTTTATGTGTATAGCCTCTGACAAGTCAGCCGTACTTCATTGAAATGCTACACATCCAAGAATGCATAGAATAGGAAAATTGGAGTTTATAGAAGGAATAAAAAGAAGACACAGTGTTATGTGGGAAGTGTAGCAGGTGGACCTGGGATGAGGGTATAGAGGCTATCTATTAAATACTTTCTATGAAATTCTCAAAAACCTAATGTAGTATTTAAAGTTTCAGTAATGGATGTGAACTCTAAAGACATATTCTATGACTTTTCCTAACTTAATGGGTGTATGAAACTGCATTTATATACTTCAAAAATAAAAATAGAAAAAAATTCAAAAGGAATATAAAACATTCTACTGTCTTATTATTTTCAATGTATCCCTGCAGAACTTAAACAACTAAAGACAAGAATGAGATAAAAGAAATAAAAAAGAATTAAAAATCACTTTGGTTTGCAGATGATATATTATATATAAAATATCCCCAGAACACCACCAGAAAAATGCTATAATGGTGAAACTATGTAACCAATGTTTCAAAATAAATACAAAACTAAATGATAAAATTTAAGACACTTTCTATATACAATTAACAAAAGCACCAAGAAAGAAATTAAAGAAGAATCCCATTCACCACAAGCTCAATAAAAATAAACAAGGGAATAGGAGACAAAAAAAAAGAAATCTAGCAATCTCTGCTGCCCATGAAAGTGAAATTTTTCTAGTGTAAAATATTAAAATTCATGAGGAAATAAATTAATGAAAAGTATTGTATGTTGGGAACCCCTCTGTGGTCATGAGCTGCTATAGTTAATTTTGTGACTGTGCATCATATCAAAGTGATTACAGATTCAATACCATATCAATCACCATGGCATTTGTCACAGAAATATAAAAACCATCTTAAAATTTATAGCAAAGTACAATATTTCCAAAAGAGTCAAAGCAATCCTAAATAAAATAAGGAATTCTAGAGTGATTACCAGGCCTGTTTCTAAGTTACAACCCAAACCAAAGAAAAAGAAAAGTTTTTATTATTTAAGTAAAGTTTGTGATAATTCATCCATGTTGCTTAATCTTGTATTCTATAATTTACCTTATTATTATTCACTTATAACATATTTTATAAGATTTTGTTTTTCTATAGACTCAGTTGTATTTATATATTTATTCGTAAGTAAAGATGGTTTTTGCTTTTATTTTCTAATATGGTACTTATAAATTTCACTTAACTTTCTGATTGCCCATCCTAAAATTCTAGGCTAACAACACTCAAGTGATTAGACTGAAAATTGTCCTGTTCATTATCTTCAGTAGAAATTCTTTCTTTGTGAATACTGTTCATATTTTATCAAAAATATTTTTGATTCAGTGGAAGAGAAAATTATGAAGAAGACATGAGATGTTCTTGGAACACTAATTCACACATTGTGAGCCACTGGGTAGAATCAATAATAACTCTGAAAGCTCAGGTAAAATTTATGTAAACCACTATGTGATGCTTTCTTTCCACTGCTTATCTCATCCAGGACTGAAAATACTCTGAAAAAAGAAGGGAGTTCCAGAACTCCAGGTTCTATTTACAGATTGTGTTATTTATGTTATTTTTCTTATCCTTTTAGACATTGCTCATTTATGCTAACCAATGATCAAATTTATTTATCTATTTATGTAGTTTTAATTATTTGTTTTAATATTTTATGTAGCTGCCCTTCTATTAATTGTATTAACAAACAAATCTCACAGTATTATTCTGAATTTACAAAAATAAAAATTTAGAATATACAAAGTTACACCATATTCTTTCTAAATATGTAGAACTATTGTTGGTACGATCATGTGAGCTATAAGATAGTTCTTATGACAAAAAAATTAAGAGTATTTTGAAAAGCAAGAAAAAGAGCAAACAGATCTGAATGCACTGTTCATATTTGATAGATATTTAGCTTTCTGATTACCCAAGCAAAAAATTCTAGACAAGTGAATTAAGTGATAAGAGAGACAATTTTTCTCTTTGTTATCTTCAGTGGAAATTCTTTCTACATGGACATTTTTTTCTATTTTACAGTCTTTTTAAATCTATCATAGAGTATACTGAATGTTTTTTAATTCTTCTTTCATAACTAAATTCTTTTTTATTGTTAAAAGAAAATTTTACATTTCTTACCCTTGTCTCAGGCCCTCCCACTCCCCCACTACCCCACCGCCCTCCCCCTGCTTCCTTGAGATGGGGCAGGATA
>JAQHUG010000633.1:212029-230740 GCA_028555095.1 Dicrostonyx torquatus
AAAAGAAAATGAAGAAGAGATTGATTATTTAGGCTAGAATAGGTTTTCAAAACTTCAGTCCCTAAAAGGTAAAAATTAGGTGCGACTGATTGCAGATGCTTAATGGCTACCAGTGATTGCTAGGAGACATTTCCCATCTATGAAGTGCTGTTGGGACAGGTCATTACAACTTGATTAATTAAAAAAAAAACCTTAGATAGAGACATGGACTTACATAGTCCCAGGACGTTATCAGCTGTATCTGAGAGATAATTGGTTTTGATTGAAGAGAAATTACAGAAGGCACATGTACATCATGTAGATCTGAATCTTATCTGATGTTTTGGTAAAATTACCCTCCAAACATTGCCCTATAGGAATTTTCCGGCAGTGGGAAGATATTATCTTGGAAGGCGTCTTTTATATCACATAAATTGAGTAAAAAACTAAAAATTTATATTGAAAAGTTCTCTAAGTTAAATCTAAAAGGAAAATTGAAACTTCATTAAATCAGCAGGAGTAGACCCAGCAGAAATCACAATATCTTTTAATAATGATGAAATTGACAAATTATTGGAAGAAAGTGAATCTGGCCAAATAATTTGTAATAGTTTTTTGGTGAGAGATTAACTATACCAAAGCAAGATAATTCAACTTCTAAAGAGAACTAACTGGATACTTCCTCAATACAGTTATTGTATCTGACATACCAATACAGTCTATACTGATGCAAATAAATCAGGAAAGGCGGGTTACAAATCAGAAAACTTTGGTAAAGTAATTCAAATCCTTATGATTCTGTCCAAAATCATTATTATATGCCATTCTCATGGTATTAAGGGATTTTAAATAAAGTTCTAAACATAGTTTCCACTTTTCAATATGCATATAGAGTTGTTTTGCATGTTGAAACTGCTGAATTTATATCAGATGATGTAGAATTGACTTTATTATTTATTCTGTTACAAGATACAATTATGAATAGGAATCGTCCCATATACATAATACACATTCAATCCCATACAGGTCTGCCAGATCCTCTTCCACAAAGTAATACGGAAAGCAATAAGTTATTGGTTGTAAATGTGCTGGAGGCCTCAGAATTTTACTGAAAACATCAAGTCAATTGCATTTTTTTTTAAGAAAAAGACTTCCATCACATAGCAACAAGCCTAGGAAATTATTATAAGGACATTTCCTTATAATATTCTTTATAATGTTCTTTATAAAACCAAACACCACTTTCTGCAGGAAGTAACCCAAGGAGTACTCAAAAGAATAAAATCTGGCAGATAGATGTGTTCCATTGTGTATAATTTGAAAAACTATAATATGTACACAACACCATTGATACCTATTCAGGTTCAATGAGCAACTGCTTTGAGTTTGGAAAAGACTGATTTGGTAATCAAACATTTCCTAGAAGTCATGGCCATCATGGGTATACTTGTATAAATAAAGACAGACAATTCCCTAGCATGTATCTCAAAAAATGAAATTGTTTTTTCTTTATAATAATATAAAGCATATTATGGTTATAGCATAGAATCCTACAGGGTAGGCAGTTAAAAAATTATATTAAACTCTAAAGGATATTTTAAATAAGCAGAAAGGGGTGATAAATACTGTCAAAATAGATTACATAATGTTTTATTATCATTGAATTTTCTAAATGCTAGTAAGAAAGAACAACAGCTATAGAGAGACACTGGATAAAATTAAAAAAATAACCACAGAATTAAATCAGTTGATATATTTAAAGATCTACCAACTTCAGAATGAAAAGCAGGACATATGATATGTTGGCTAAGAGGTTTGCTTTTGTTTTCACAGGAAAAGAATAAAACTATGGATATCATCAAAATTGATAAAGATTTGATTTGAATAAGAGACTCCTCTTAGAACAGACATTAAGAACCATGACAAACATATGGTGCTGGAATAACTGGATATCAACACGTAGAAGAATGAAAATAGACCCACATCCATTCACAAAACTCAAGTACAAATGGATCAAACACCTCAACATAAAGCCAGCCACACTGAACCTTACAGAAGAGAAAGTGGGAAGTACATTTTAATGCATTGACAGGAGACTCCTCCATAACAGCACAGACACTGAGAGAAACAATTAATAAATGGGACCTCCTGAAACTGAAAAGCTTATGTAAAGCAAAGGTCACAGTCAACAGGACAAAACAATAGGCTACACAATAGAAAAAAATCTTCACCAATCCCACATCAGACAGAGGTCTGATCTCCAAAATATACAAAGAACTCAAGAAGTTGGTCACCAAAAGAACACATGATCCAATAAAAAAAAATGGAGTACAGACCTAAACAGAGAACTCTCAACAGAATAATCAAAAATGACTGAAAGACACTTAAGGAAATGTTCAAGATTCTTAGTCATTAGAGAAATGCAAATCAAAACAACTCTGAGATTCCATCTTACACCAGTAAGTATGGCCAAGATCAAAAACACTGATGAGAACTTATGTTGGAAATGTTGTGCGACAAAGGAAGCACTCTTGCATTACTGGTGGGAATGTAAGCTGGTAACCCTTTGGATGTCAGTGTGGTGATATCTCAGATAATTAAGAAACAACCTTCCTCAAGACCCAGTAATACTATTTTGGGGTATACATCCAAAGAATGCTCAACCATGCCACAAAGACATGTGTTACACTATGTTCATAGCAGCATTGTTTGTTATATTAAGAATCTGGAAACACACCTAAATGCCCTTCAGCCAAAGAATGGATAAGGAAAATGTGGTAAATTTACACAATAGAGTACTACACAGAAGAAAAAAATAACGATAACTTGAATTTTGCAAGCAAATGGATGGAGCTAGAAAACATCATTTTGAGTGAGCTAACCCAGACTAAGAAAGACAATTATCACATTTTCTCATTCATAAGTGGTTTATAAACATAAAGCAAAGAAAACCAGCTGACAGATCACAATCCCAGAGAACCTAGACAACAATGAGGACCCTAAGAGGGACATACATAGATCTAATCTACATGGGTAATAGAAAAAGACAAGATCTCCTGAGTAAATTGGGAGCATTGGACCTTGGGAGAGGGATAAATGGGAGGGGGAGGCAGGGAGGGGAGCAGAGAAAAATGTAGACCTGAACAAAAATAAGTAAAGAATAATTATGACCATTTAACCTAAACTAATTTTTAAAAGTTGTTAAAGCTTTTCACTTGATCAGATATAACTTCCTAAAAGAGAATCTCCCAAAAAATAGGGTTTGGTAAGGGTTTTGTTTCTACCTTTTCAGAACAGTAAATGTATCCAGCTAAGGAATTAACAGACCACTGGACAAATGAGACATCTGACGTAAAAGGAAAAATTATCCAGAAAGAAAAAGTCTCAAGAAAAAGAGTAAGTTGGCTCATTGGTATATCACTTTTCCAACAGGATAAAATTCCATAAATCTCCTCAAATATTTGTTTCTTCTGTTTTCTGTGGACATACAATACAAATAGTCTATTGTAGTCCCAGGTTAATTCAAGAATAAAGCTGGCTTTGGAGTTGGATTGGTGTGGCTCTCTGCTTCACTTAACACAAGTATGCTTATTAAGTTGAAATCCAAAATCTCTGTCACATATCATAATAGCCACCTGAAATGAAACAGAAGAAACACAAATATTTAAAATCTATTTTATTGCTAATAATCTCATAATCCTTTGGTTTTATATTGACTCTTTAGCAACTTAAAGTATAAATTTTAGAAGATTTATACATATATTTATATTAATCTTTTTGTCATGATATTAATGGTCATAAAGAATACAACTAACCAATTCTACAAAAATGTTTCATCTACCTTTCTGTACATGATTTCGAGTTTTGAGTCTCTATCACTTTTTGTAGTAAACAATGACCATGCCTAACTGTCACTTTTGAAGTCTCCAAAAGGAGGATGGGGCTCCACAACTATGATTCTGTCAGGACTATGATGACACCACTAAGCTGAAAAATACCACCTAAAGATCAGCTTTGGACTATAAACTGCTCAGAATAATTTTGAGATGGTTAGCTGAAATTCTCTACACTAATAGACTAGTCTAGCCAGAACTCGAGACAAGACATTCACTTTTCCATTACACAGAGACTGGATAGCAAGTTATTCAGCTACCTCTCCCAGTATTTGGCAATGAACCCAAATTTTTCTTTTCAGGATCCCCTAAAGATGCCCTTTCCCTTGGTCAGCAATAAGTAAATTTAAGAATATGACGCCCACATTTTTTAAGAGGTATGGTCTTTATCCCCTAAAGGATACATAGATCCAAGAAGCAAAGGGCCCTGGGGCCAAAAAACAAATGTACTCCTTAGTGAGTGCAGTGCTAGATCAAAACATGAAAACCTGTTCATAGGAAGTGATGGGGGTGATTGTTAGCAAAAGCTTACCGGGAGAAGGGGAACTTACCAATTCTTCCAGCAGACAGGGGTTTGGAAAGTAAGCTGGTAGCAGGTCAGGTTTCAGGATCCCCTTGTGTTTTAGACTGCCCACCCGTGGGAAAAAAATGGACCCTCTTCACAGCAGTAGCACAGATACTCTTCCCCGAAGAGAAGAGAGGCAGATTCGGTGGCAGACTGGCTTAGCCATGGTGGGAGAAAGCGGTGAGTGGTAGTGCCTGCAGGACAGAGTTTAGAATGGCTGTGATGCTAGGCAGCTATATAGCATGATATTTGATATATTTGACAGGGAGGCTCAGAGTCCATGAGTGAGAAAAAAAGAAGGTTCAAGAGACTGAACTCCAGTGTCCCAGAGGTTCAGTATGAACTGTGACTAAGGCTGGACTTGAGTAGTCACTTACAGGTAATGTTTGGGGGTGGATCTGCATCTGTTTCCATCAGTTGCTGTGTGAAATCTGACTATATTTGGTCTAGGCACCAATTGGTGAGTAGAGCAGTATGTCATTAGGCATTATTACATGGACTTTTTTCCCTTGTTGTGTTTGGCTATTTCCTAGGTCTATGGGCCATCCATCCTCTGGGTCCTGTCACTAGAGGCAGTGTCAGGGCTGGACTTCCTCTCCTAACAGTTTCAAAAGATAAATTATTTATTTTTTTTACTTACTTACTGATTTAGAATTCAACATGCTGACTTGCAAAGTCAGTTACTTAGGTAAGATTCAGTAGCTACTCATGACACTTGTATTAATTGACATGCCAGTCCCTATCTCTCCTCCTAATCTTATTTGCTACTTCTTGTGCATTGTTTAAAATATTTAAATCATTATAACTGTGGTGAGAAGAAAATTGTTATTTTTGCTTCAATTTTGGGGAAAAGTTTTTCAAGTGAAATGATTTTGAAGCCCCCTCAAGCTGTCTAAGCACATTTGTTAGCTGTCAATGATAGTTACAATTTTCAAATTTCTCACCCTGCTCTTTAATTTTCTTTTGAGAAAATAGCTTTTAAAAATATCTTTACTGTATATATTTAAAGTGTCTGGACTATTTTTTGTTTTTCTAACATACTTTTACTAAGTCTATACTTTAAAAAGAACTAAGAATTCTACCAGTGGGCTACATTACACACTAGAGAACTGTGGAGAATATGTATTAATTATGTTTCTTGATTTCCCCAGAGATGAAACTTGAGGGATGAGACTTTTGAGGGAGCTAGCTCTCACTTATTCTTTTTCAAACAAATCTCTTGATGCCTGTGCCTAATCTATAATACGTTTAACAAACCCACCTTAGTAGAATAACAAATGATTTTAAATCCAGTTCTAAGGAATAGTGGCTCCAGTGATAATTTTATATACTTTGGTTCTCATGCTCAAGGTAATTTTTACTTCTAGTGTAAAGGAGAAGAAAAGTAGCTAGCATTGAGCTGTCTGGGAATGAGGAGAGCTATGATCAGATATAAGTCCTTAGCTCCTCAATATCTCAGACTTCCCTACTCGGTTCTGTATTCTCTTTTTGTTAGACATGTTTGAATTTTATCTTTCAAGACCCATTTTCCTTCTAAGATCCTGACTTTCTTTTCTAAAATGTAGTTGATAAAATGGTTTTATTTATGTCTTCCTATTTAAAAATGTTTGGGGAATTTCATACTTGAAAAGTCTTTATTTACATTATTTCACATTCCCTCTCTTTCCTACAACTTCAACTCTTCTCTCTCTCAAAAAGTCTCAAATTCTTAACTCCTTTAATTATATATATATACATACATACATATATGATATATCAAACATATATGTAGGTATGCACACACAGAAAGAACCTGACAAGTGTCTGTTCAGCATTGCTCATATGTATATGTGTTTGACTATCCAGTTAGCACTGGATAGCTGTCATGAACTGACACACAATAAGCTCAAATATTTGAGTATTGAATATCAAGTTGGGGGACTATTTAGGAAGGATTAAGAGTCATGATCTTTTTGGAAGGTGTATGTCTTTGTTGGAGGACCTTGGTCACTGGGAATGGGCTTTGTGGTTTCAAAAGCCCATGCCTGTTCTAGTTTCACTCTCTTTTTTTCCTGTCTACGGATAGAAATGTAGGTATCAGCTACTGCCACAGCATCATGCAGGCTTCCCTGAAACCTACCATACTGATCGTGGGCTAAATCCTCTGTAACTCTACTCAAGCCTCCAACTAAATGTTTGCATCTGTAAGTTGACTTGTCCATAATGTTTCTTCACTGCAATAGAACAGAATATTTCCTGTAGTTTTTTAACTATGGGTGTAGTATTGTGAGATTTCCCCCATCCCCCTGATGTTATGTCAACAAAAACCAGTTAATATCCAGATTCCTTTATTTCTCCAGCTTCCATATCATTATTCCATTCCCTACTATATTAAATCACAAGCACTTCTGTGTACACTAATTTTAATTCAGACGGTTTGCTTCACATCATTCTGAAGCTGTTTGTTACATAGCTTGCTGAATGATTTTTAATTCATATGTTGATGGCATGGTGTTAATTGCTACAAATGTAATTTAATGTAGAAGAAAATGTTTATGGTTTATAATAATAAATATATAGTTATATAATTGCTGACAAAAATAAAATAATAAAAATCAAAATAAATTATAAAAAGATAAATAATGAACATGTAATGTACCAGGTTCTGTGTATATATACAGTGACTTGAAACTTAATGTTTTTATCAGATTTCTAAATGTGTGAGTGGTTTCTGATTCTTGTGTCTTTTCATGAGCTCTTTTACTTCTGTTGGTTTGTCTTGTCCAACTTTGATATTATAGGTTTTTCATTTTATTTTGTTTTATCCTACTATATTTTATTTTGTTATATTGAAAACTGAGTGACTAAATGAAAACCTCATGAATAAATGTTGAAAACTTAACTGCCACATATTCTTACTGAAAAAAGCAAAATTAGTTTTCACCAATAGAATGATACTTAGTATATCAACAGTTCCAGAATAGGACTCATGTTCAGGAGTAGTTGACCAATATAATATCGACTCCTGAGATTTGTTCATGTGCTTTTATTTGGTTACTGTTTTGTAGCTTAATTTGGGGGAAGAATGATTTTATTTTGTATTCTTGGGTTGGGAAGATTTAGTTCTATTGTTTGTTGAGAAGGAATTTATATTTGTATAGGTGAGGAGGAAGAAAGAATCTGGACTTTGGGGAAGAAATTAATATAATCAAATATATTTAAATATAAAAATTATTTACATAATAAAACACCTTAGTTTGGGTTTTAATGTGGTGCTCATTTCCAAGGCTAATATTGCTTCATGATATTGATGTTTTGTTGAATATTAGTGACTAAAACACAAACCCTAACAACAAAAATTATGTTAGATTGGATAAGGAAGTAAGAGTATATGGCTTAAAGGAAGAATAGAACTTATACCTGTTACCTGTGGATACACTCAATGCACTTTTCTATAATAGTCATGCCATATAACTTGGGCCCAACATATTTGGTTATTTTTCTTATAATTATTTCATATTTAAGATGCATCTGTAAAATAGAGCCCAAGACAATTGATGCAAAGCAAATATTGAGAAATTCTGTACCAAACACAAGGATGTACAAACACTCTAGTGGCACAGCAGAACTATACAGAAGACCATGGAACTAAGTATGGTTGTTAGAACTGAGCTGAAGGGAAGGTTTAACCAGTAAAACTGGTCAAAGCCCATAAGTATGGTTAGATATACCATAATTGAGAAAAGGATAATGGGATTTCTGTGCAGGAGATTGATATTTCCTAGGTTAGCTTTGCAAAAGGACAAGAAATATATGGAACCAACCAATGAATAAATTTAGAGATCTAGAAGATCTAGAGGGTCTATTCATTTTGGTGAAATAGAATACCACTGGAAGGGGATGTATCAGAAATGTATTTATCTTGTCATATGATTCTGAAGGTTAAGAAACTGCAGATCAACAGCCTACATCAAGGGAAGTCCCTTTTCCTGAATGGTGGTATGGTAAAAGGTTAAAGGAACAAAGAAGTAATATTTATATATAAATATATGTATATATATATATATATATAGAGAGAATATCTATCTATATGCATAATATAGATACAGATATAAAAAAGGAAAATTGTCAACCTCACATAGGGGTCACACACTTGTGGTCACTAGTCTGCTCTCATAACAGCTTTAACCAGTTTCCAGTATGACCTATGCTCCTTATAATTGCTCAGCTTCTTCAGTATGTTGTATTGAGTATTATATTCTTAACAATCTCATTTTGCAAGACACATTCTGTTACAGTATATGGTTCTCAGCTTTTCATAGTAAAGGTTTACTCAAGAGAAGCATTAAAATAGAAATAAAATTTTCTGTCAATAAAAACATTCAAAAACTAAGAGTTCTAGAGTTACCATATAAATAACTTCTGAAAATGAACACGAGTTAACAGTATCAGTCTGTAGCGCTTATGAAACTTTTGCTTATAATTTGGAATTGATCTAGGATGGGGAATCTGTTCTTTGTGAAATATGGACAATGGCATTTGCTGAGTCAAAGATCCAGCAAATAACTGCAAGACATTTCATTATGGCTTGTTGATGATTTTCTTAAATTTCCTCAAATGTCCTGTGATCTTAACAACATTACCTTGATATACTGTTAATTACATTTCGTTACACATTAGCATCAAAAAATACATTGCATAGGGCAGGGTATCCTGCCCCATCTTAAGGAAGCAGTGGGAGGGCGGTGGGGTAGTGGGGGAGTGGGAGGGCTGAGAACAAGGGGAGTAAATGTAAATTTTTCTTTCAACAATAAAAAAAATAGAAAACTCAAAAAAAAAGAAGAATGGGTCCTCAAAAATTTATTCTGTATCTAATCCCCTTTTACAAGGAGTTTCTAGAAGATAATGGAAGAGATAAATCAAACCGCACTGGCTGAGTTCATCCTCTTTGGGTTAACAGAGAACCCAGACCTCCAGTTGCCCCTATTCCTCATCTTCCTAGGAGTCTATTTGGTTACAGTTGTGGGAAACATGGGCATGATTATCTTGATTCTGTTCAGTTCTCAGTTGCACACACCCATGTATTATTTACTCAGCAGTCTGTCTTTTATTGACTGCTGTCAGTCCACTGTCATAACTCCCAAAATGCTGGCAAACTTTGTGACAGAGAAGAATGTCATCGCTTACCCAGAATGCATGGCTCAGTTCTACTTCTTCTGTGTTTTTGCTGCTGCAGAATGTCACATGTTGGCTGCAATGGCATATGACCGCTATGTGGCTATCTCTAACCCTTTGCTTTACAATGTAACCATGTCGTATCAAGTCTGTTTCTGGATGATTGTTGGGGTATATGGTATGGGATTTTTTAGTGCCACAGTTCACACTATTTTCCTGATAAGATTGCTTTTCTGTAAAGGTAATATAATAAACCATTACTTCTGTGATCTTGTTCCATTACTGGAGCTCTCTTGCTCTAGTACTTTTATCAATGAAGTACTAGCATTGTCCTTCAGTGCATTTAATATTATTGTACCAATTATGACCATTCTTAGCTCTTATGTCTTCATCATTGTCAACATCCTCCATATTCAATCTGTCGGGGGCAGATCCAAGGCCTTCAGCACCTGCAGCTCCCACATCTTGGCTGTTTTTGTCTTCTTTGTGTCATTAGCATTCATGTACCTTCAGCCAACATCACTCACCTCCCTGGGCCAAAGCAAATTTTCTTCTGTGTTTTATTCCATTGTTGTACCTATGTTGAATCCCGTGATCTACAGCCTGAGAAACAAAGACGTCAAAGTTGCCCTTAAAAAGTTAATAGAAAAGATAAGTTTCCTCCCAACAAAAAATAGTTTTCATTGGCAATAGTGTATACAGTCTGAAATTTGGGGAAGGAAATATTTTACAAGCATCAATTAATAACACCAAATTTAAGATTACTGTTAGTACATAATTATTTGAACAAAATGTACCAAAGGTAGAAATGAAGTCTCAATTTCATGGGTACATGGAAAATTGTGACTCTCTCGTATAACCAGAGTTCATTCACAGATAGCATCCTATATAACCTCCCTAAAATTCTTCAAAGCCCTTTGTGTTATTGGTTATATTTGCATATGTGAGCTCAGCTCTGCTCAGACAAGCCTCACGTACATTAAATTGACAATAAATAAATTCATTAATAGCCTTTGTTTATTTATATGTTTTGTAGATGGATGTTTGACTTATTAGCCAATGATTCAAAAAGTATTTCTCTGGATTGTATGGTAAATGATTACAATAAATGATTTTTAACTCTGAGATTTAAATATATAGAGAGAACTATATTAGTGTATATGTAAGCAGAGGACTACCATAGACCTACTTATAAGGTGTTTGCATTTTCTTAAATCAGAGTGGCAATAATAAACAGGAACAGATTACTATCCATTTTTATGGTTATCAAGTCAACATTCTTTGCACTGTTGTTAGCCTCATCATTTCCTTGCAGTCCTGTATTCATATTTCTTCTTCATGTAAAGCCATGATGCTTTGCTTGCTTACATTTCTGAATTTCAGAAATGTAAGTTATATTCTTTTACTCTAACAACTATTTTTATCATTGTTCATATGGGAAAAGAATAAAATTGGTAAAGTGTTTCTGACAAATGATAAGCCCTATCCTGAAAATCATGAATAATTGTGAAGGAGAAGGATGAGTTGGAAAGGCAAAGTTTTAACATTAATTTGTTATTTCTTTATCCAATTATTCATTTATTTCAAAACACCGAAGGACCGATTAATGATAAACAAAATGATTAATGATAAACAAAATAGTAGTAGGAAATAAGAGAAAACAGTTAAAAACCAAATACATTTATGAAGATTAATATTATAAGGAAACGTTTGAAGATATATACACTATACACAAAGGACTTCAACTTTAGCACTGTTTATAAAGTAAAAGTTAACAATAGGAGGGTTTAATGAAACAGGATATTCTGTCAGTAACTATCTTCCTACAAAGACAATAGGTGATTGTGAACAGCTGAGTGTTACACTCTCGTACTTTCCAGTTAAGGAAAACCCACTATAAATCACGAACTAGACTTTCCCAACATGGACCTTAATACAAGATCCCATCAGGTTCCTTACAAATGAGTATTTACCCCCAAGTGCCTGTTGTGTTTCTCCAAAAGAAAACAAATTTTCTCATTTGTATCAGGCATATTTTAACAGTCAGTACTTAGGCCACCCAGAGCTAATGTTGTACCCAAAATGAAAGGTTAAATATATATGAAATATAAGCACACAGAAATCATTGTCTTCATTGAAAGGGATCTAACAGCCAGATGTTTATTTTAAAAACTACTAAAATCTAGAAAAAAGTTAGATCCAGAAGAGAGTGTGAAAGCATCAAATACAAGTTTCTTGAGATTATAGTTTAGAGATATCTAAAGATAGTTAACGCATCACCAAACTTTATTTTGTATAAGGCATGAGCAGAGTAGTTTTCAAGTATCAGTTCATTTAAATCTCATATAGGTGAAGCCCTCGAGGCCTCAACCCTACAGAAATAACTACATGCAAGTAAACTTCTGATTTTGTTCGTCACAACAATGAAGAAGAATTCATCTCACTTGTCCTGGAAAGTAAAAGTTCCATTTGTTTCTTTTTCTTCCTGTCTCTACTGTGCCCCTTCAACTGACTCGAAATGTGATTTTTTTCTTTTTCTTTTTAAAATTTATTCCTCCATATGTGGAAGACAGTGGTGAAGTTTGGACTCTCTGAGGGACCCCTGGCAGTAGGACCAGGATCAATCCCTGTTGCATGTGCTTGCTTCTTGAAGTACATTCTTTATGGTGAGATGCCATTCTTAGCCTTGTTGCAGATGGGGAGGGGCATGATCCTGCCCCAACTTAATGTGGCAAACTTAATTGACTCCCCATAGGAACACTTACCCTTTGGGAGGAATGGATGAGGGTTAGGATTTGGCAGAGGCATAGCGGAGGGGTCGGAGTAGGGGTAGGAAAGAGAACTGTTCTTGGAATATAAAATGAAATTTAAAAAATAAAAATTTTTAGAGCTCTTAGTGTCACCTTAGTTCTAGAATTGCCTGCTAGAGTATGACACTGTTCTGTTTGACCTTTTTCTAGAATGGTTTATGAGATTATTGGACAGCAAATATTTATATTTTATTTTATATGTTAGCTGTGACTCTTGTGTCACTACTCTATATAACTGTCCAAAAAGTTGTTTAGGAGACAAAGGAAATTATCTCCAAACAACATGTTCTTCCTTCCCTCTCTACTACACCCTGTCCAGACAGACAACACACATCTCCTTATTCACCTGTCGGAGTCTAGCTAAGCTGCATTTCAAAATCAGCCATTATATCTAACGGATAAAAATCATATTTCCTTTTTACAGATTTTCTTGAAATAACAGAACAACAAACAAAGTATACTTGTGCTAGATGGGCATGTTCTTCTGACATCTCAACAGAATCTGCACTCAGTCCATCTGAAGTCTACAATAGTTTCTTTCTTTAAGTGTTTTCTTGATTCCATCTTGTACTTCCAAACTTTAGACAGACACATTTCATTGAAAACCTTAGGTATATCATTTTCATGAAGTCAAATCATTCTGTATAATAGGACCTGGCTTCCTCATTTTACGGTTAACAACAGTGCCCTCTGTATTTATTGTTGCAATGTCAGCCTACATTATCTTACGAGTTATTTGATCTATCCAGTTAAACCTCTCAAAAGTTCCTTAAACAAAGGATTAGAGGTTTGCTGATCTCTGATACATGTGGCATGCCTTGTCAGTCCAGTGGTTTAATTTCTGTGTGTGTGTGTATATGTATTTATGTGTGTATGAATGTATTATATATTACATAAAATTTAATTAAAATATTGCACAATTTAATTAAAATATTGCACAATATTATAAAATATTACAATATATTTTGTTACATTAAGTTACTACATTCTAAATCTTGTCCTTATACCCACAGATATTTGTACCTGTCACTGACCATTAAAGAAGCCTCTTTACAGCAAATAGAGACCATCACAAAATTCCACAGTTAGATATATTGCAGAAATCAATGAATCATTGAATCCCAGAACTAACGAATATGTCTACACTATATATCCTGCATCTGTGATTTATGGATGGTATAGGAGTTTCTTCTGTTTATGTGTTGCTTTCATTGGTTAATGAATAAAGAAACTGCCTTGACCTAGTTGATAGGGCAAAACTAAAGGTAGGAGGGGAATACAGAACTGAATGCTGGGAGGAAGAAAGGTGGAGCAGGGGAGTAACACCATGGAGCCGCCAGAGACAGACATGCCAAATCTTACCAGGTAAACCACTAATATGTGGCAATATACATATTAATAAAAATGGGTTAAATCAAGATGTGAGAGTTAGCCAATGAGAGGCTAGAGATAATGGGCCAAGCGGTGATTTAATTAATATAATTTCTGTGTAGTTATTTTGGGGCTAAGCTAGTTGGGCAGTTGGGACAAACAAGCAGCCCCCTCATTGCAACAATTGGTGCCCCATATTGGGTGCCATTTTTTGTCCAGGTTTCTATCCTGCCAGGCTCCTACAGTAGTTAAGTCCCAAAGAAATCACACAGAGATCTACATTAGTTATAAACTGATTGGCTCATTATCTCAGGCTTCTTATTAACTCTTACTACTTATATTAGATCATTATTCTTGTCTATGCTAGCCACGTGGTTCGGCACTTTATTCAGCAAGGCAGTCACATCTTCCTTCTTCTGTGGCTGGGTCAGGACTGCAGACTAGGACTTTCTTATTCTCAGAAGTCTCTTATTCTCATTGAACTGCCTCTGCTTCCTGTCTGGTTGTTCCACCTATACTTTCTGCCTAAATACTGGCCAATCAATATTTATTTAAAATAAAATTGATAGAATACAGACCATTGTCCCACAGCACATGGATATCACAGAAGATGGAGCAGAAAGTTTCTAAGAGACATAATATCAAGAAATGCATTGTAACATCGACTTTTGTAAAAGAGATAGCATAATCAAGACCAACACAAAGTCAAATCAATAGACGTGTTTCATGGAAAGGGGTAAATTTCACAGAGCTCCACACATAAACTAAAAACTATAAACTATTAAAACTGCAGGGAGGATAATTAGCCTCTTACAGAGATAAGGCCCTTTGCTAGCTTTTCAAGGTAGAGTGGTCTACCCGGAAACAATAGACACAGAAATAAATTAGACTCATCAGATTATATATATATATATATATATGTATATATATATATATCTTTAAGTATATCTGTACCTATTGGAATGATGACACTTGAGTAGGACTAATGAATGAAAGGGAATGGTGAAGGTAATTGTAATACCATTAGAGTGAAACTAGTTTAAAAACAATATAACATTAAATGCAACTGTTCCACAAATGATTGAACATGTGAAATATATTTTGTATTACACACACACATATATATATATATATATATTCATAGTTCTTAATCATCTTTATCAGAAAATGTCTTCCAAGTCTCCTCCTGAATGAGAACTACTTCAAGACACCACACATTAAGTTCAGTGTGCACACCTTTTATAATTTTTACATCAGTTCCCTAGAACTAGGTCCTACTTTTTCTCTTTTAACTTGTTAGTATCTGCATTTAGCAATCTCTGTAGTGTAGGTATAATAATTTCCTTAAATATAGAATTTGGGCATTATTATTAAAATACATAGAGCTCTAATGCTATCTCTCTCATTCCTGCTTAAAAACTCAGTCTAATGAGAAGGAAGGAAAACTACTTGTCAAGGCTGTGTGCATACCAAGGGGGAAGTACAATTCCTAGTTGTTGATTTTACCAAGAGTTTAGGAGTAGAATCAGATTCCATTGGGAACTTATTAATCATCATATCTCCTGATAGCTATTAGTATCTCTATCCAGCATAAAAAACTGTCACATATACCAGGTTTTGTAAAACAACAAGTGACTTTGTGTGTCATCCTCATCAAAGACCAAGATTGGTCACTCAAAGAAAATTATTGAATAGGCATTGTTCAAGCCCTGAAAGTCAGTTTCCCATCGGAAGAATGGAGATGAAAAATGCAGACCACCAAGCTTTCTGGGAAGGAGGGTAGGTCTGACATTCAGGCTTTATGTTGGTAATTTCATGATCCTCTGTGTTTATTTCTTTCCTAATCTATACATAGATACACATGAATATATATGTGTATTACACATGTGCCTTTTAGGAACAGGGATCTTCGATGAACAGAAATTCTTAGCTTCCCCTATATACTGCAGGGGAAAACATTAGTATGCACCACTTGTTTATTTCTTTCACCTGTAGCAGTATAAGTGATGGTCACAGTCCTTTTGAATGACTGTTCATTGTAAGATTCATTAGGCCATTTTAAATAGAATATGTTGCTTTTTAGAAGTGCCACAAGCAAGTCATGATATAAAACACTGTACTCAATTTACACTTTTGTGAGGAAAAGGATTATATTCCTGGGTATACAGAGCACTCTATTATTAATTCTGCTTCTCTTCTCAATATTAAGCATGTTTAAAACTGCAAGTATGATATAGGATTTATGAAAAAAGATTCTAAATTATTTATTTGTATTAAAATTGAAGAACATCCACATTTCCTCTTTTGTAATCAGGTTATAAAATATATGTCAGAATAAAAGAAAGTAAGACTTCTTTGTTAGCTGGTAATATCTATCATTTTATAACAAAAGAAGCATACTGAACTTTATTTGAGATATGGGAAAATATGAACTACATAAAAAATAAAATATAAAGAAATACTACACTATAACAAGTATTATGTGTGAGTGATAGACAACTATGCTTAGGGAAAAAAACCCACAACACCAACAAGTAAAAGCCTCCAAAAATGTATTTGTAGTTGAATAAAAGATATTTCTGAGAAAAAAATCTATAAAGCACATTTTAAAGCATTACTAGTGTTTATAGAGTCCCACTTTTAGAAATATTTAATGTACATTTCACATAGTACAGATAACAATGATTCTGTTTTTAAGAATTTTGGGGAGTTTTTCAAAACATCTTGAAAAGGACAAGGAGTCAAATATTTGGATATTAATGTTGTATGCTATGTGTGTTTGTGCTATGTTAGTCAAGTCAATCCATCATTTATACTATTTCAGTGTGATAGGATTTAATTGACACTCTTTATGAAGTCACCTGTTTCTTAGACATTAAAACTATGAATTTTTATTTTCTATAGCCAATTTTAATCATTAGCAAATGCCAATAAAAGTTGTGTCAGTCTTTAGAAGAATCATATATCTGATTAGGATTATCAAATTTAGGGTAAAATTTATTTTTCCTTTTTTTTATTAAATTAATGTTGTATTGATCCTTCAGCAATTTCACATCATGCACCCCAATCTCATTTGTTTTCTAATCTTTCCATGTCTGACCTCCACCCCAGTAGCTTCCATCCTTCAAGATGAATAAACAAATAAATAAAAAGAATTAAAAACACCAAAATAACAAACAAACAAACAAACAAACAAACAAAACCCACTTTGCTCCTCTGTCTTTTCCACATTTCCATAATGTATGCATTTGTTATAGCAACTTCAGGAGTTGAAATGTATCAAGTAGTATGTACCCTTTTCTTAAAACGTTTTGCTTGTAAATGTTCATTAAAATGAGTTATTCTTCTGTTAAACCATCTGGTTTCTGGTAAAAATTCAATACAGGACCCTCACCAAACCTCTCTCAGATAATCTGTTCTTCCTACAAATCATGGAGAACCTGAGGCTATGATTCTTAATGGCTCATCACTTCACATGTTTCAGGGGTTCACAGATGGGGTTGATGTTTGGGATAATCAACTCAAAGGCCTGGATGTGGGATTTGGTTTTGGCTGAGTTGGTCATTCCAGCACTCTAATGGGGCTACCAGCTCAGCCAAGTGCCAAGGCCACCTCTCCTATGTTGGGCCAGCTCTCCAACTACATAGTGAGGGGTGAAGCCAGATCTAAAGTGCAAAGTCTGTCAAGTTCTTCCAATGCCATAGGTAATCAGGGCCAGCTCTTCCCGTCCTATGCCACTGGGTACAGTTCATCCAGAAAAAATTAGATAGCATTCCTGTTTAGGTAGTCTGCACAAAGGAGGGCCAGCTTTCTGCTACCTAAGCCACCAGAGCCAGTTCTCCATGGACTCTGGTGGAAACATGGAAGTTGACATTACCACAGACCTTGGCATAGGTCAATGGACCTAGATATGGCTCTCAACCACAGCCTGAGCCCAGATATCACCATAGCCTCTGGGAGAATTAGACCACTAAGTTCAGTATGGCTCTAGGAGATTGCAGTATGGTCCACCACAGGCATCCTAAATGCCTAAGTGGCAACATGGGCCATGGACATCAACACAGACCTAAGCTGCAGTAGAGATAAGGACACAGACACTGTGTTTGGCAGCAGCACAAGGTTGGACATGTTATAGACCCAAGTTTCCTGTTCCTCACTGCCCTGCTTCTTCTTGTCCACTGCTCTACACAGTGCACAAACCACTGTACTTCTCTTTCTCTCCCATTTTTCTACCTCATATTGTTCATTGGAGTGGCATCACTTCTGTCTTTCACCTGCAAGTTCCTAAGGCACCAGATCCTGAGACCTAAGGTTAATTTCCTGAGTTTTCCTAATCCACACAGATATGACTTGTACATTCTATAAACAATGTAATTATAAAAAGTAAGTGATATAGACCACAAGAAATACTTTGTGTCAAACTCTTTTTTCTTGCAAATTACAAATGTAAATATTTTCTCAGTTTCTCTCATTTCAATCATGAAGTTCATTTTATTTGGACCAACAAGAGTCACCATTTTATCTGCTGAAACCATGACATAACTTTTAGCCATTATTTTCATTTCCTAGTGATTGTAAATTCTGAAATATATGGAAATCTATCATTTATTGAAAATCTACAAAGGATAAAATTGGTATTCTCAGAAAAGCAGTAATATTCCGATCTTCTAATATTCTTATCTTCAAGAGTTGGTGCACTATGTGGAAAAAGTTGGAACATAATTTTGATTTGGTATTGTAATGTTAAAAATGGGTCAAAACAAAAATCACTACTTTGTACATGGATTAGTCCTATATTAAATAAGCAATTAAAAATATTTGCAAATATTCTCTACTATAGGTCAAAAGTACATTTAGTTACCGATCATGATGCTAATATATTTTAATATCTGAAGGGGAGAGACTTCAAAGATAATCTTCCTGGTGATATAGAAAAAAA
>JAQHUG010000633.1:240473-268756 GCA_028555095.1 Dicrostonyx torquatus
GACTTGGCCAATTTATTGAGTGCATAATAATCAAATTTTTACCTTGCAAGAAATCAAACATTTTGTTCAATGCAACAACTGTATTTTTCTAAACTTTCTAATCTTACTATAAATAATATGCAACTTGTCAGTGTATTTTCTGAATTTTTCAAACCTGTTTATCATAATGTGGCTTGTCAAGGAATTTCAATGGCAAGATGCTTGTAAGAAATACAGATTTTAAGACATAATCAATCTGATTGATCAAAGTTTGGTTTTTCTAACATATGATGAATGTGTTCAAATATTTGCTTGTAATCTACAAGTTTATGATGATAGAAATATTTCATTATTTTTCTTTTTTATTATTGTCTTACCCACATATGCAAAAATGTACAACTACAGAATGCTGATTATATTTTTTATTGTTTGTGTTTTTCTGGAATTAGGGCTGATCACATTTTTATTGAATAACCAATTCATAGGCCAAAACCTGGGAGATGCTAACTCAACCTGCTCCAATATTGTTAGCTGTATACATCTCTTTGTCTAGAGCAGGAACCTGTGAGAAGTCCCCCATTCTGCATTAACATTTCTATAGATATTGCTAATGTTCTGGTTTTGTTTATGCTATCGTTTCTGGGAAAGATTGTTTCACACCACATTTTCTCCATTGTGGTTCTCATAATCTTTCTGCTTCCTCTTCTGCTTTCTGCCCTGAGTCATACATGCAGGAGCTGTGACATAGATGTATACACTGGGGCTGAGCTTCCCAGGATCTGTATATCTTTGTATTGTGTCTAGTTGTGATTTTCTGAGATGGTCTCTATTTGCTGTAAATAAAAGCTTTTTGGTAAGTGTTGACATATACACTTACCTGAGGTTTAGAATATGGTAGGAATTATGGTGATCTAGTATTCACATTGGGTGGATTCTCTTCTAAGATTTACAACCTCGCTATTCCCGAATTGTTAGCTAGGTTTCCTGTACCAGTAATGATTTCATGCCTACTTAGTTGTCCTTAAAACTAAGCAGAAAGCTATTGGTTATCATAAACATGTGGTATTTAATTTAGAGACTATTGTAATTTATGTAATCATACATGTTGGTCATTGTTTTGGTTTATTAATGCTACAACTGGGTAGAACTGTTCATTCTTTTTGTTGTTGTTGTTTTATTTTTTTTTCGAGACAGGGTTTCTGTAGCTTTGGAGCCTGTCCTGGAACTAGCCCTTGTAGACCAGGCTGGTCTCGAACTCACAGAGATCCGCCTGCCTCTGCCTCCCGAGTGCTGGGATTAAAGGTGTGCACCACCACCACCCAGCAGAACAGTTAATTCTTTCAATCTTTTCACAGATTATATAGCATTTTCTGCTACCATGAAAGCTAGACTGTAAGAAAGAGTCTTTCAAATTGTATCTGGATAGAAAAATCTGAGTCCTGTGTCCTCGATAAATTGTTTCTTCTGCAATAGGGACCTACATCCAATCTCTGAGAGGCAAACAATTTCGGCAGCAATAGACTATTATTGTCCTAAGATTTATTTTGACTTGGCTGATCAATCATTAGAAAGACATGGCTCATGCCTGGTACTGGGTTTATTACTTTCTGGCTTTGTCCAGAGTATTGACTGACCATGTGACCTAATTCCGTATATTTGTGTGTGGAGTTTGTGTGTGTGTGAGTGCATGTATTTATATATACTAATTTGTATTGTGTATAATTTAGATAAATATAGAATAATGGTTCTCTGAAAATGTGGGACTTTATCATTCAACCTTGGTGTATTTGTCCCTCCTCCCACTTTCTTAATATAATACTATTACAATATAATACAATTAAAATATTGCACAATACTATTATAATATATTACTATATATTATATTATGTCATGGTACTACTTTACAAATCTTGTCCTTATATACACAGATACATGTAGATATCACTGCCTATCAAAAAAGCCTCTTGACAGCAAATAGAGACCCTCAGAGAAATCCACAGCTATATATAATGTAGAGATCAGTGCTTCATTGGAATTCAGTACTAATGGAAACATTTACACCATATCTCCTGAACCTGTGATTCACAGAAATCACAGAATATGGAGTAGAACAGTTCTAAGAGACAAAATATTAGGAAGTATGTTGTGAAATTGTCTTTCTTAAAAATGATGTCATAAAAAGACCAGAACAATAGCAAAACTAACAGACATGTGTCATTGAAAGGGGTAAATTTCACAGAGTTCCACACCTAAACAAAGAACAGTAAGCTACTAAAGCTAGAAGAAGAATTATTAGCCTCTTACAGAGATAAGATCCTGTATACTACCTTTTCATGGTAGACAGCTCAGTCCTAAAAAAATCGATTCAGGAATAAATGGACTCTACATTTACACACACACACACACACAAATTGGAATGGTGACACTTGGGTAGGGCTGGAGGGAAGGATGGGAATTGGGAAGCTAATCATAATACCATTTCGGTGACACTATTTTAAAAATGATATAACACTACATGTAACTTTCAACAAATTATTATGTGGCACTTTTATTTTGTATCACACATACATATATTTTCACTGTTCCTAATTTTTTATCAGTACAAGGCTTCGCAGGTGTCCTCCTGAATAAAAACTTCTTCAAGGCACCACAGATGAAGTTTGGTGTGCACAGCTTTAATAATAGCCACGTCAGTCCATCCTAGTGACCACTCTAGAACTCTAGACCTCAGGCCTCCTTTTCTCTTTTTTTCTCTTGCTAGTAATTACATTTAGCAATTCCTGTAGTGTAGGTATAATAATTTCTTTAAATTTAGAGTTTTTAAAGACAATTTAATTAAAGTATCATTAGCTCTAATACTACCTTCTTTCATTCCTGTTTAAACCCTCAGTCTAATAAGAAGAAAGAACAGTTACATGGCAAGGTTGTGTTAGTACCAGCTTGGGAATATGGAGTCCTAATTGCTCATTTTCCCAAGAGTTGAAGAGTAGATTCAGATTCTATTGGGAACTTATTTATCATCATTTCTCCTGATAGCTATTAGTATCTCTATCCAGCATATAAAACTGTCACATATACAAGGCTTTGTAAAAGGACAAGTGACTTTGTGTGTCATCCTCATCAGAGATCAAGACTGGTTACCCAAAGAACATTTGTGAGTAGGCCTTGCTCAAACCCTCAAAGTCAGTTTCCCTTCAGAAGAAAGGAGATGACAAATGCAGACCTCCAGGCTTTCTGGGAAGGAGGGTAGGTCTGAAACCCAGGCTTTATGTTTGTAATTTCATAATCTTCTAGGTGTATTTCTTTCCTAATCTATACAGAGATGCACATGACTAAATGTGTACTACACATGTGAGTTCTAGGAGCAGTGCTTCTTGATGAAGAGGCTTCAGCAGCCTCTCTGTCCTCTGCTGAGGAAAATCATAGCAAGCGCTGCTTGTTTACCTCTTTCACCTCAGCAGTACAGGATTTGGCCGCATATTTTTTGATTGACTGTTCATTGTAAGATTCATTCAGACGTTTTCAATAGAATGTATTGTTTTTCAGAAGTGCCATATGCAAGACATGACTCAAAGCACTTTATTCATTTTACAAATTTGTGAGGAAGAGATTCTGACATACTAAGTTACAATCATAAAAGCTGTATATATGTGTACATGTAAGCAAAAGAACTATATTCCTGGGTACACAGAGCATTGTATTATTAATTCTGATTCTCAATATAAGACATCTTCAGAACTGCAATTATGATGTAGGATTTCTGAATATTTTACAAAAAGATTCTAAATTAATTATTTGTATTAAAATTGAGGAATGTCCACATTTCCTCTTTTGTATTCAGGTTATATGTCAGAATAAAAGAAAATAAAACTCCTTTGTTAGATGGTAATATCAACATTTTATAATATAAGTTGCAAACTGAACTTTATTTGAGAAACAGGACAATATGGAAAGCACAGGATAATAGAATGTATTAAAATGCTGCACTATAAGTGTTATGTATGAGGGATAGACAACTATGCTTACGAGAAAAAGAAAAACAAAACACAACGCCAACAAGTAAAAGCCTCCAAAAATGTATTTGTCGTTGAATAAAAGATATTTTTGAGAAAAATCCTTAGAGTACATTTTAAGGCATTACTAGTGTTTATGGAGTCCCACATATGTAAATATTTAATGTAAATTTCACACAATACAGATAACAATGATTCTGCTCTTAAGAAGTTTAGGGAGTTTTACAGCACATCTTGAAAATAACTGAGTCAAGTATTTGGATATTATGTTGTGTGCTATTTGTGTTTGTGCTATGTTAGTTAGTCTTCCCATCATTTATACTATTCTTGGTGTAACAGGATTTGATTGACACTCTTTATAAAGTCAACTGTTTCTTAGACATTAAAACTATGAATTTTTATTTTCTGTAGCCAATTTTATTCATGAAAATGCCGATAAAAGTTGTGTCAGTCTTTAAAAGAATGATATTTCTGATTAGGTTATTAAATTTAGGGTAGAATTTATTTTTCCTTTCTTTTTTATTAAAATAATGTTTTACTGATGCTTTGGGAATTTCACATTATGTGCTCCAATCCCATTCTATTTCTAGTCTTTCCATGTCTGCCCTTCACCCCTTTAGCCTCTACCCTTCAAGATGAATAAACAAATAAATAGAAATAAAAAAAACAAAAATCAGAAACAACAAATTAATAAAAAACAAACAAACAAAACCCACTTTGCTCCTCTGTCTTTTCCACATTTCCATAATGTATTCGTTATAGTGAATTCAGGAGCTGAAATGTATCAGGCAGTATATACCTTTTTCTCAAACAGCTTTACCTGTAAAAGTTCACTGCAATGAGTTGTTCTTCTTTATTATGCTTCTGACTTCTAAAAAACTTTTAAGACTGTGTCCTTACCGAAACTTCTCTTGCCCCGAGTCATGAAGATCCCGAGGCTATGGTTCCTTAAGTGCTGTCCCTTCATGTGTTTCAGGGTGTCATAGATGGAGTTGATATTTGGGAGGACCAACTTAAAGCCTTGAACATGTGCTTGGATGGTGACTGAGTTGATCATTCCAGGCCTCCATTGGAACCACCCAGATCAGTGAAGGGTCACGACCACCTCTCATGCTCACTCCATCGGAGTCAGCTCTCCCACACACATGGTGAGAGTTGGAGTCAGCTCTGCAGTTGCAGAGTCTGTGGAAGGAGATAGATCTCCCAAGTACATGGAGAGTTGGGGCTAGGTATTCTACACCCATGCCATTGGGACTATAGACTCCAGGAAGAGTTGGGCAGATTTCCTATTGAGACAGTATGCAAGAAGCAGGGCCAGCTCTCTGGTGCCTAGGACACCAGAGCCAGCTCTCTCAGGACCCCTGGGAGTAACCTGGCCATGGACACCATCACAGACCCTGGCATCGGCCCATGGACATAGACATGGCTCTCAATTCCAACCTGGGTCCAGACATTACCATGGCTTTTGCTAACAGCTCAGGCCACCAAGTTCAGTATGACACTAATAGGCAACAGCATAGTCCACCATTGGCATATGAAATTCATTTAATTGTAACATGGACATCAACAGAGACCCAGCTGAGGTAGCTGGCCCCCAGCCCAGGATCCAGATGCTACCTTAGGCAGCTACACAAACCTGGACAACGCATTACCCCAAGTGTCCTGTTTTTTACTGTCCCTGCCTCTTCTCTCCACAGTGCACAACCAAAACCCACTATTCTATTCCTACTCTCCTGTTTCTTCATCACATAATGTTCATTGTAGTGGCATCCATATTGTGGCTGTCTTTCACCTGCAAGTTCCCAAGGCACCAGGAAATCCTGATGTTTAGGGTAATTTTCTTTTTGAATTTTCCTAATAAATACAGATAGAATATTCAAATTCTACAAACTCTATAAATACACAAAATAAACAAAATAGAACATAGCAAATATTTTATGTCAAAATTCTTCTTGTAAATTACATATGTAAGTATTTCTCAGATTGTATCATTTCAAACATGAAGTCCAATTTATGTAGACCAGCCAGAGTCACCAGTTTACCTGGTGCAAACCACGACATAACTTTGAGCTATGGTGTTTATTTCCTAAAGATTGTCAAGTCTGAAAAATATGGAAATCTATCATTTATTGACAATCTACAAAGTATAAAATTGGTATTCTCAGAAAACTGGTAATGTTCTATCTTCAAGAGTCGGTGGGACGGTGTGGAAAAATTGAGAAACAATTTTGATTTGGGATTTAATGTTAAAAAATGGGTCATAATAAAAATCACTACTTTGTACATGGACTAGTCCTATTGTTAAGAAGTCATAAAAAATTATTTGCAAATATTCTCTACTAGAGGTCAAAAGTACATTTAGTCACCAATCATGATGCTAATATATTTTAATATCTGAAAGAGAGAGACCTCAAAGATAATCTTCCTGTGATATAGAAAAAAGCATTTAATTCAGTGTTTTTAAAGATTTCTCCAATCTCTCTTGATCCGAGATCTGTTTTTCTGTGTTATACATTTGACCATGGGTCATTGATTGTCCCACATAAGGAGTATAAGAGATCATACAGTATGTTACCTAACCTGAGGACAGATGAAATAATGATCTCCACATGATTTCTAAGCACACATGTGCTATACACACACAGAAACAATTACCCACTCTGAACTTTCTCTCTTTTAACTTCTGACAGGAAAGGGGATGCTGGAAATCATTCAATGGTAACTTTCTTTGTCCTCGCTGGGCTCTCCAAGCAGCCAGTTATGCAGCTGCCCCTCTTCCTCCTCTTCTTAGGAATCTACATCATCACAGTGGTGGGCAATGTGGGCATGATCACACTGATTTGGCTCACTTCTCACCTGCATACGCCTATGTATTATTTCCTCAGCAATCTGTCCTTCATTGACCTCTGCCATTCCACTGTCATTACTCCCAAAATGCTGGAAAATTTTGTGAAAGAGAAGAACATCATCTCCTACCCTGAATGCATGACTCAGCTCTACTTTTTCTCCTTTTTTGCCATTGCAGAGTGTCACATGTTGGCTGTAATGGCATATGACCGCTATGTCGCCATCTGTAATCCTTTACTTTACAATGTCGTCATGTCTCATCATCTCTGCGCCTGGCTCACAGTGGGAGTTTATACTTTGGGTTTTATTGGGTCATCAGTTCACACAGGTTTCATGTTGAGACTCATTTTGTGCAAGACCAATGTGATGAACCACTACTTTTGTGATCTCTTTCCACTCTTGGAACTGTCTTGCTCCAGCACATATATCAATGAATTATTGGTCCTTTTCCTAAGTGCATTAAACATCCTCACTCCTACTTTGACCATCTTTACTTCATATGTATTTATCATTGTCAGCATCCTACGCATTCGTTCAACAGAAGGCAGAACCAAAGCCTTTAGCACCTGCAGCTCCCACATCTCTGCTGTCGCTGTCTTCTTTGGTTCTCTTGCATTCATGTACTTACAGCCATCTTCAGTCAGCTCCATGAACCAAGGAAAAGTGTCATCTGTGTTTTATACAACTGTTGTTCCCATGGTGAACCCATTGATCTACAGCCTGAGAAATAAGGATGTCAAGTCAGCTCTTAAGAAAATTCTTGACAGAAGAATACATTTATGAAATGATACAGATTTTATTTTAAATTGGTATATACGTTGACTATTTTAGATATGCTAATTTTTAGATTTACTTTTTAACTTATGGAAATATCTACCACACTTTTCTATGTTATAGATCTCCAGAATTTACTTTGTATCAACCTTTCATTAATTTGGATTGCAATAATTAAATCTGATGAAATATAAATAAGTCAAAAGGATTTTAAGTTTTAAAATTCTTTTAGTAATGTAATAACAGAAGAATTCTGTGCTAATTTATATGCAATTTTCTATGTAATTTTATACAAATAAATATATTTCTAATCTTTATTATCAAAATGCAATAGAAAAAACGAAATTTATTATGTTAACACGTGTGGCCCCTTGCTTTCTAACATCTTTATGTCTCTTCTGATTTATTTGATTTAAAAGTTCATGTATAGGTATGGTTGACTACACATTAGATCTTAAGGTCCACATAGTTAGAACTTCTTTCAGAAATTTTGTTGTGTTCATCCACTATTTCAAAGGTCATCATCACTTTCTGAAGCTGTCTTATGCTAGGACATCTTTCACTGAAATTTAAGTATCTACTTTGCTATATTTAACACATTTGTCACACACCTGACCCACTGTAGCTTGTATATTGTTTTAGTTGTAAATTTCCTCTTCACTCAGTCAACTATAGGCAAATGTAAATACTCCAACAGACACAACTCTTACAGTTTGGTATATTCATATACTTACATTCCTGATCAATCAGTTTGTTTGAACAAGGATAGGTTTTGTCTGTGTTATACACTTGGATTTTAATAAATATCCCATTTTAATTACTTGTCACTCTATAAACTGAACTCTAATCCAGAGGTTCAAAGCTTCTTCTGTGGACTTTTTGTGCACAAAGTTTGGATGTAAGCCACATACATACAAGTAAAAAAATACTTGCACCCATAAAAATAAATAAATAAAGGAAAGAATCTACAAATACTTGGAACTTTGAGGTAAAGAGGAACTTTTTTCACCCCTGTTTGGATAGTAAGCTAGTTCAGACATTGTGGAAAATATTTGTCGAAATTTCACAGATATTTAAAATATAGGGTTTTTTTTGTAAGATCCAACAGCACCAGTCTTGAATTTATATCCAAAGACAATGGTATTTTATTTAACTGTAAAAATATACAAAATAATGAGATTTCCATCAAAGTGGATGGCTGTGGAAAGCAACATATTAAGTGTTGTCTATCTTATTTTCTCTCTCTAACTTTCACATCCAAATCATAGGTACAGATATGTGTTTATTTTGCTCCTATTTGTCCCTGCATAGCCATTATTTTTCTCTTTATCTCTGGGAAAAGCATTTTGTTCAAAAAAGCAGCTCCAAAAGTTAAGCATTAATCATACCCTCATTATTATTAAAGTATATTGAAACATTGTAAAGACTGACAGATAAATAGATGTAAGTCTAGCAACAGTCTTCAGTGGCTGAGGCAGGGAAATGTTGATTTGGTGGACACACTTGTCAACCTAACTAAAAGTCATCAAAAGATAAAATAGAAAAGGATTTTGAATAATGTACAGAAGTCAATGACTCATACATGGTAAGAAAATCAAACATTTTCTTCACTGTAACAACTGTATTATTTTAAACTCTCTAGTTTCAATATGATTTCAAAACTCTCTAGTTTCGGTAAGGTCAGAGTATGTCCTGGCTTGTTCAAACCTGTTCCTCATAACGTGTCTTGACAAGGAATATCAATGACTAGATGCTTATAAGAAATGCAGACTTTTAAGAATTACCAATCTGATTGATCACAGTTTGGTTTTTATTTCCTATAATGACTGTGTGCAAATATTTGCCTATAATCTGCAAGTTTATGATATTATAAATATTTCGTCAGTTTTTCTTTGATTATTCTTGTAACACATATTCAAAAATGTACAACAACAACTTTCTCAGTCTGTTTGTTATTGCTTGAGTATATGTGGTTTTAGGCTGATTACTTTTTCTGAATTACCAGTTTGGAGGCTAATACAAGGGATATACTAATTCTTTCTCCTTCAGCATCATTAGTTGTCTACAATTATTTGTCTAGATGCAGGGACGCACAAGATTGCCCCCATTCTGAATTAACATTTCTATAGATATTGCCATTGTTCTTGTTTTGTTTCTTCAATCATTTTCTGGGAAAGATTGTGTCATACCCCCTTTCTTATAATCATTCTGCATCCTCTTCTGCTTTGTACTTTGAGCCATACATGCAGGAGCTATGATACAGATGTATAAATTGTTACTGAGTTCCCCCAGATCTGCATATCTTTGTACTAGGTCCGGTTGGTTTGAAATGGTCTGTATTTGTTGTAAAGAGAAACTTATTTGTCAGGGTTGGTAGGTACACTTACCAGTGGATATAAGGATGATGTTTAGGATGTAGTACATATTATACTGCTCTGTGTTTACATTGGTGTATTATCTTATGAGGTTCACAACTCACTATTTCCAAGATGTTAGCTAGGTTTCTAATACCAATAATGATTTCTTTCTTGCTGAGTTGTTCTTACAACCAAGCAGTATTGGTTTCATTAACATGTCTGTGCCACTGTTGTACATTTAGAGATACCTTGCATGCTTGTCATTGTTTTGGTTCATTTGTGTCACAGATAGTTAGGACAATTAACTGTTTCACTCTTTTGGCAGTTTATACTTGTATTTTCTGGTACGTTGAAAGTTAGAAAAGATAGAGGTTTTCAAATCATCATCTGAGTCCTTGTATTAGGTAAATGGTTTCTTCAACAACAGGGACTCACATTCTACCTGTGAATGGCATCTAAGGACAACAGACATAGTTTGTATTCTTCTAGAATTTATTTGGACTAGTCTCACCAATCATTAGGAAGATGTGTTTTACGCCTGTTACTGTTTTTTTTTTTTAAATTACATTCTGATTCTTTTAGAGAACATTGCCAGAGCAACTGAAATAATTCCGTGTATTTGTATGGAGTGTGTGTGTGTGTGTGTGTGTGTGTGTGTATGTATTTGCATATACTAATCAGTACTGTGTATAATTTAGGTAAATAAAAAAACATGATTCTCTGATTCCCTGGGGCTTTACCACTGAGCCTAGGTGTTCTGCACCTCCTCCCACATTCATCTGTTCTTTACTTCCTTACCCCTTCCAAGTTGGAGCCCTACCTCCACTAGATTTTTTTCGATTTCCTGAATTAGAAAATGGGACCTGGAACATGGAAATAATTTTAGTGATGGGAGTTGTGATGGACTGTAAGGAAATAGAATGGCTGAAGTGTTGTAATAATATTTTAATGAAAATGCTTTAAAATTTATAAACAATATTAAAAATAAAGTGGAAAAGAATTCAAAAATTTGTAGGGAAACCTGGGATTAATAGAAGAAAGAAAAATGAGGAAGTGATATAATTATATTTTAAAGAAAATACATTAAAATTTTAAAATAATTTTAAATTTAAAATACTGAAAGGAAAAAGAATGCACAAATTTGTGAGGCTAACATGGGACTAATAGGGAGATAAAGTGGGGGTAGATTTCATCATAGAATATGCATACATGAAGTTTCCAGACAATAAAAATAAATTCTGTGAAAAAAAAAAAAAGAGGCCATAGATTTGATAGGCAGCAAGGGTCTGCTTAGGAGAAGTCAGAGTGAAAAAAAAAAGAAAGAATAAATAAACTAATTACATTATAACTTAAAATAATAAAAATAATTATTATTTAAAAAGTAAAAATTGGCCTACAGGGAAATGGCAAAGACAATTACTCCTCTTTCAAGCGTCTTCTCCCTGAGCACTGTAAATCTTTGGAGAATGTAGTTCCTTTCTATTTGGCAGCTCAATTATAGAGTCAGAAGAACACAATAGGGACCACTCTTGAGAGTATGAAGGTGAGTGTATGTGCTACCTTAGATCTGAAGAAGTTTTTGGTGGTGCTGACCTCTGACTAAACCAGTTTCAAAAGGCTGAGACTGAGGACTAGGTCTTGGCTTTTATCGCTAAAGATGGTAGGATGCCGAGAAGCTGTGATCCCCAACATCAGCATCTGTAATTTTGCAAGTGACAAGATAACTTTGGCTCTAAGATTTTCAGAAAAGAAGGGTGACTGTTCATCCTAAACTGTGATGCAAGAGCCTACAATAATCATTTTGTGCATTTGGGAAAACAGTCCTCAATACCTTCAGTTATTCAACTAATTCACAAAGTTTTTCTTTTTCTTTATTCAGCATTTAATTACCTTTACATTTGAAAACCCTGTCTGCACCAGCTAACCAATGACTATCATCTTGACAGTAAGTGGCACCAAATTACATTTTAATTTCTGGACTGATGGTCTCCTCTGTAGAAGGGATCCTTTCAAGCTCTAGTTTGCTGAGCACTTTTAAAATCATGAGTAGATGTTTAATTTTAACAGATTTTGTCACGTCTGTTAAGATACTTGTATGTTTTTGTCCTTTGGTGTGTACAAATGGTAGATGACTTTAAAATGTTTATGCCTGCATTTTGAAGTTTTCTCAAGCAAGAAAGCTTATCGGTTTTGGGTTTTAAAGATCCTTTTAATTTATGTTAGGTCTTAATGAACAAATATGTTTCCTCTGAGATGTCTTTCTTGTTTTTCTCTTATTCCTCTCAAACCCTTGTTTTTTTCTCCATATTTTAAAACTGAAGCAAGAAAAATAACTGGCTTTGGGAGCTCTGTGCTCATATGAAAGAGTTATTGAGGGTAAGATTTATTTTAGGTCACTGGTATAGTAAGCTGTTTTTATTTTTATTTTATTTCTTTTGAGAACTTTGTTCACATCACTCCTCCCTATTTCAACTCCCATTGTGCCTACCTGGATCCCTTCCAAATTCATAACATCTTTTTTAAATATGTGTGTGTGTGTGTGTGTGTGTGTGTGTGTGTGTTGTATGTGTGTGGTGTGTGGACATAACCAGATCTGACCACCATGGAATGGACAGCCTTAGTGAGAAGTAGTTCTTTAATTTTTATCTAGCTATACATTTTTTCTGCTTTCCTCTCTTCCTCCCACTTGCCTTCTACCCATCTGCAGTGATGCCTGAAACACTCCCAATTTTCTCAGGAGATCTTGTCTTTTTTCCTTGCTTTGTAGATCCATGTATGTCTCTCTTAGAGTTTTCTATGTAGTCGAGATTTTCTAGGGTTGTAGACTGTAGGTTGTTTTTTTTTTTGTTTGCTTTGTTTATGTCTAGACACAAACTTTTTATTAACATTTATAGAATGTGTGAACCACATTCCCCTTCAGTCAATTACAAGGAGTTGGAGAATGTTTGTAGGATGCCTTTAAGTGAATTTAAAAACAGCAAGAGAATTACTAGACAACAGAAGAATGTAATAGATGGATTTAAAGAAGAGACAACTGGCCATTATGAGTTTCTGGTTATATAATCTTGTATTTCTATCAGATATAAGGGAAACATTGAATCATGGGGAAATACACCAAGCTGTAGGAAGAGCTTAGCTCCAAAATAACCACACAGAAATTGTGTTCATTAAGACACTGCTTGGCCCAGTAACTCTAACTTCTTATTGGCTAACTCTTATACTAATTTAACCCATTTCTATTCATCTGTATATCTTTACATGGCTGTGGCTTACTAAGTAAATTTCCCAGCATCTGTCTCCTGAGGCTCAATGGCTTCTTCCTAACTCTGCCTCCCTTCTCCCAGCATGCCATTTAGTTTTCCCCACTTCCATAAATTCTGTTCTACCCTATCAGGCCAAATAAGTTTCTTTATTCATTAAGCAATCAAAGCAACATATAGACAGAAGGACTTCCCACACCATCAAGCTTGGTTTTAATTCATAAATGAAAATCTTGTAAATTAACCCCATAAAACATTTTTAATCTGAGTTCTCAAACACAGTGCACATCATCCTGGTAATGAAGAATAATTCCAAGAGCCAAATGGAAGCTGTCGATCTTCAGTGATTTTAGTTTTCTGTAGGTCTCACCTAAATTACAGCCTCACCTAAATAGCCATTTTCAAATAACAGTTTTGAAACAACTTTGAGAAAAGGTAACAAACACACACTCCAAAGTTTTTATCTTGTTTTTATGATAATTGAGGAACAAATTTTGATTTACATACAAACAGAATTTTTAAAGTACTAAGAGTAGTAATAATCTATGAAACTTAATAAGTATAATAAAATAATATTACAAACAAAAAACAAAATATATTTAACACCATATTTTTTCATTTGGTTGGGAAGCCATCTGAAATTGTATGCCTCTCAGACTTTACTCTAGTTTTGTAACCTCACTATACAGCATTATTGTGAATGTGTGTATGCTTTTAAAAATTATTTTATATATATATATATATATATATATATATATATATATATATATATATATTTAAAATTTTTATATTTGTGGGGTTTTGTCTACATGTATACATGTGTACTGTGTACATGCATGACCAGAGGCGACAAAAATGGATAAGAACATCTGCATCTTGGGAATTGGTAAATTGGTTATCAAGTATCAAGTAGTGATACTTCTCACCAAAGCTGTAGACTTTAGTTTAACTCACAGAATTCATGTTGGTGGAAGGAAAGAACTAACTCCCTCATGTTGTCCTTTGACCCCAATGGGAGCACTATCATGTGAACACAACACAATACACACACACACACACACACACACACACACTAAATCAAAATCTAATAAAGACTTATAATGTACATAAACAATAACTGAGTCTGCTGAACATGGACATTGACAGTGAGAAAATGCTGACACTAATAAAGCTACTGTACACATTTTTGTACACATCATTTGTCAGAATATGGCTGACATTTTCCTGGATAATAATTGTGGCACAGATGTTTCAGTTGCAGTATGAAAATGTTTTTAAATTTAGAGTCTATTATGGACTGTTTTCTAAATTAGGAGAGCAGTTTCACACTGTACACATATCTGTGTAATATCTGCATACTCCTTGCCAACAGTAGTCACTGCCACAACTATTTTAACTGATTGTACTGAGATGTGTATGGGGTGTATTTTTTAAATTTCATTAATGGTTAGTGACAATGAGTATTTAATATTTTCTATTGATTTTTTATATCACCTTTTTGTAAGCTCTGTTACCTTAAATGCTAATAATTGTAATCACTATGTGTCCAAAAGCACATTCCTAAATGAGTAGGAAGTGAATTATGAAAAATAAAATATTTTAAATCTAAAATTTGTCTTACTAGTACAACAAAATAAGTCTGAAGAAAACTTGAAGACAACCCAAAAAAAGTTGAGGTTAAAATATCTGAAAGAAAATATCAAAGATATTATTTAATGTCTAAAATAACATGTTTTCTTATAAAGAAAATGTATGAACAAATTTACCCATTAAAGACAAAGCTAAGAAAAACCTGTAACTCTAAAAGTGATTAATTTAAAAGTTGTTAAAATTGATGTTTTTTGAAGAAAATGAAATTTCCCATTCCAAGTTAAAATCAAAACATATAATATATCTTAACAAGTAATAATTTAAGTTAACAGAGCATAATATTAGAAACTGAATTTCCTCAGTATGTTTTTGCTTCTCATGCTATGATAATTCACAAGTAATAACTGTTTTAATATTTGGTAGACTATTAGTAACAGCCACACTCATGAATTACTTGCTTTCTGATTGACTTACAGCATCTAGTTGTTTATTGTGAAGGTAAAATTTACTTTGTACAGTTATTAGCTCAAGACATAAAAAACAATAAACAAAAAAGCATCACTGGTAAATGATTGGACTTGAGTAGGAAGACAGGTGTTTTGAAATTGTATCTCACCATTTAACCATGAATTCAGATACTATGAAGAATCAGTTCAGAAGCAATGGATGGCATATTTGTAGATTTGTCTATTTAGTTGACTGTATTTTGGCAGAAATAGATGTTATTTAAACTTAATAATATTAAATAGCAAATACCATCTTTATGGTGTGACACTACTATTGCATTCTGGAGCTGTGGTTACCTGCACTGGGTGTAAACAAGACTGACTAAGACAGCAATCTGTTCTAGGCAGCAGAGTTGCAACTGAAGATTAACCTTCAGTGCTGAGTTCATGGCTACTGAAAATGTCTGAACGAGGATCAGGTATTGTCTTAAGTTGTGTAATCATTGGTGAGCTCTCCAAACTCAGTTGGACAATACAGAACCACAGCCATACAGAAGTCTTTGGATAAACTTAGTGGATGATACACAGAATAAAACAGGAACACCCAAAATATCTCTAATTGTTTTTGCCTAAACAAGATCAGCACAACACCAGTTGATATGCCAAGCAAATGTGCAAAATCGTATCAGATAAAAAAAAATGTGGAAAAATTAATTCTATAGATGAAAGGGAGTAGGTGGTAGAGACAGAAGAAAAGGACAACTAAAGTATAATTTTACATTTATGAAAATGGAAAATACCAAGCTCAATTAATAAAAATGTCAGGTAACTCTTTGGAAATATAGACTTTCACACACACACACACACACACACACACACACACACACACACACACACAATGTCTGAAAAGAAGAGCTCTGCTCGCTCATTCCTGGGAGAGTTTGGGATAGTTAAGCCTTTGCTTTCAGAAGGGTTTCTTTCAGATTGTCAGTCACTGTTACTGATTTTTGTTAATTTAACACGAGTTCATTTCTATCCACATCTTCTGCCCACAAATTTCTCTTTCACATTTATCTCACACACAAACATGCCCACAAACACATACATGTTTACATCATGCATGTACATGCATATATAAATACATGTATGTATGGATATGCATACATATACATAAATCTACTGAGACCATTCAGCACTGTTTATATGCATTTAGGAATAAACACTTGGCTTATATAACTTCTAGGAGGTTCAACCCTTTACAAGACCGATTCTGTCTCTCTCATCAGTCGTTAATTGCTGTGATTCTTTATCTAGGTATAAAAGCCTGATATGATTTTGCACATCTGCTTGGCATGTCAACTGGTGTTGTACTGTTCTTGTTTAGGCGAAAACAATTAGAGATATTTTGGGTGTAGCTTCTCTGTTATTATACAAGACACTTTCTTAGAGTAGACTTCTTGGTCTTCCAGTTGTTATAATCTTTTCACCTCTATCTTGTTTTGTTCCCTGATTCTTGTGGGTAGATGCCATGTTATAAATGCATCATTTGGGGATGGGAACCTTATATCTAGTTATCTGCATTTTGAAATGTTATGATTTTCTCTAATGGTCTCCATCTGCTACAAAAAGAAGTTTCTTTGATGTGCACAATGAGTTAAATATGCCTGTAGTTGCAAGAATAAGTATTTCAAGTACATTTAGAAATATATTGGGTTAATAAAGTTGCAGTATTAGTCTCCACTAGGACTACATAAGGCATAAGAAATGGGTTAAGTTTATGCTACGCAGCCTATTATCATATATTTCTTAAGTCCAATTAGATAGCTGTTGAGTACCACCATGATTTTAGTGCCACTGTTGCACTCTTGAGGATATCTTGCCAGGCTTGCAACTGTTATGGAGCAAACACCTGTAGTTGGTTGGGACTGTATGCTTGCTTTTCTCCATTGGCAGCATGCATAATACCTTAGGATATTTTGAGATGTAGTCCTCAGAAAGGAGATGAGAGCTTTAAGTTCATTGCTATGAACTCACTGATATGTTTAAATTGCTCAGAAGCAGTATTTTATGTAATATGTATTCTAACTTAAAAACATTAATTAATTATTAAATTAAGAAAGTTAATTTACATATATTTCTGTAGGTTTGATTATCATAAAGAGATTCACATCTCATATAGCTGAAAGTTATATGCATGCAGAATTCTTCTACAAATTAAAAACAATAAGAAGCACTGTAACAGACTTACATTTCTTTCTTCTTCAGATTTGAACAGAGGATATGGCAGCAGCAAATCATTGTACAGTGGATGAATTTATCCTGACTGGGCTCTCAAAGAATCCAGGTCTCCAACTGCCTCTCTTTCTCCTCTTCCTAGGAGTATATGTGGTCACTGTGGTGGGGAATCTTGGCATGATCACCCTGATTGGGCTCAGTTCCTATTTGCACACACCCATGTACTATTTCCTCAGCAGTCTGTCCTTCATTGACCTCTGTCATTCCACAGTTATCACGCCCAAAATGTTGGTGAACTTTGTGAAAGAGAAGAACATCATCTCCTACCCTGGATGCATGACTCAGCTCTACTTCTTCCTCATTTTTGCCATTGCAGAGTGTCACATGTTAGCTGCAATGGCATATGACCGCTATGTTGCAATCTGTAACCCCTTACTTTACAATGTAACCATGTCCTATCAGACCTACAGTTCCCTGATTTCAGGGGTATATATTATTGGTGTGGTTTGTGCATCAGCTCACACAGGCTTTATGATCAGAGTTGAGTTCTGTAACTTAGATGTGATCAACCACTATTTCTGTGATCTTCTTCCCCTCCTGAAGCTTGCTCATTCTAGCACTTATGTTAATGAGTTGTTGATACTTTGTTTTGGTACTTTTAACATTGTTGTCCCAACTTTGACTATTCTTACTTCTTACATCTTCATCATTTCCAGCATCCTCCGCATTAGTTCTACTGAGGGCAGGTATAAAGCCTTCAGCACCTGCAGCTCCCACATCTCTGCTGTTGCTGTCTTCTTTGGTTCTGCTGCATTTATGTACTTACAGCCATCATCAGTCAGCTCCATGGAACAAGGGAAAGTGTCATCTGTGTTTTATACCATTGTTGTGCCCATGCTGAACCCCTTGATCTACAGTCTAAGGAATAAGGATGTCAGTGTTGCCCTGAAGAAAATACTAGACAGAAAATCATTCATGTAAAACAAACTAATATAAGATTTATTTATTAGTATAGAATCATCAGCTGATAAATGTTTTGACTCCATATTGATTATTTTAATCAAGTTATTAATATTTAAATGCTAAAAACATATTTTATTATATTGCTTTTTGTTAAATTGATAATTGCCCATTATTATTTTTTCCTTTTGTCTTTCTTTCTTTCTTCTTTTGGTTTTTAGAGACAGGGTTTCTCTGTAACTCTGGGGCCTCTTCTGGAGCTAACTCTCATAAACCAGGCTGGCCTTGAACTCACAGAACTCACATCTGTCTGTCTCTGCCTTCTGAGTGCTAGAATTAAAGGCATGTACCACCACTGCCAAGCCAATCCCATTACTATTTCTTATATAAAAGTTATTATATACATCATAGAGACTATAGTAAAAGAAATACTGAGGATGGCATCAACTTACTTACCTGATGTGAAACCCATCAGCTTTACATCTCTTTGTACAGTTGGTTATGAAATTTTTCTTTCTTAATTTCAATGAAAGGATTTGATTTTTAAATGTTTTGCCATTTGTGTCCAAATACGTGTAAGGATATAGTACTTAGAACTATAATGCTTGTATTTATAGTCTGGAAATCTCTACTCTGTAAAAGTTCACTTATTGGCCTATTTTTCAAAGGATGTTATGTGCTTTTTAATATATATATATTGTTTCAGACACCTGATTTCAATTTTCAAAGATTTTTATAGATACTTCTATGTATTGAGCTTGTTCTAGTATCCTTGTGATTTATTCATTGATCATTTAAGTTTGCACTTCCGAGATTTAGCCAAGCTCATTGTGACTGATACAACTAAGCAGAAATTACTGTTTGTAAAGCTTTTGCTGTCCCGGTGCTAGAATGGTTTGTCAAATTTAATACACCCTTAATGATCTCCTTATTCTCATGAAATATTTAGAGATGCTTCTGATATTCATACTATGCCCCTTTATTAATGGTTTGATATCACTCCAAGGAGCTACAATTATATTTAAACTAGATTTAACTCAGTAAAATTTGTTAATCAAATTTTTTAAAGTTTATTTGTGTGTATTTTTTAAGGGTACATTAAAGACATTCTGGTTTATTTTACATAAAATTTAAAAGATTTAGTCTTGGGCAGAATTTCTGTGGCAAACACGTCCAATTGAGAGAATGTATGATTTCTGAGTTGATTAAAACCTGTTCATAAAGAAGTCCTTAAAGTGACACTTAGTTTTTCTTGGTTATCAAGTTTGTGGAAAGTTAAAAACAACTAAGTTTGACACTTCATGATTCAACAATGTAAATTTGTGGAATAGTGTTAATTACAAAATAACCAAACCCTTATACTCCTGAAAATTATCCATACCCAAAGTAGAACATAATTCCACCTGTGATAATATCAGGAAAAACCTGTGGTGAATATTCGGTGACACATATGTAAAATAAACTGGAGTAAATATGGCAAGAAGCAGAAAAACACTAAATTACTAAAAATCATAGTAACCTAGCCAGCTTGATCAAGGACAGATATTTTGTACTTGATCTTATCTATCTATCTATCTATCTATCTATCTATCTATCTATCTATCTATCATCTATCTATTATTTATTTATATATTTACTTATTTTTGGTAGGGCTAGCTAAATACTTAGATTACTCTCCAGTTAGTCTACTATTTTTCTTCACAGGCTTCTAGATTCTCCATGTTAATGTTTTCCAGGACTTTAGATAAGGGAAGAGAGATAAACAAAGTGCTCACAACTCTAGAGACTGCCACTGGGGACTCTGAAACTATGCTGCATGTCAAATTTAGCACAGCATATAGTTGAATCTCACTGTCACAGCATATGTTTAAGCATTCATGATCTCTGTGGATCTGAGATTAAGGCAATTATCATTTCAATCTATTGTGCATTGATGGAAATAACATACTCAACTACAATAATATATATGTATACAAATTAATAATATTAGTAAAAATAAATAAAATGTAAATCAAGAGCCCAACACTTCTTTAAAACACAATATGCAGTATGCTTGAAGATAGGCAGTATACTTTCAGGTAAATAGCACTAACTAACCTTCATTGTTTCTACTATTACCCATATAATATTTTGAGATTTTTTGAAATTTATAGAACTTCTAATATCAAATAAAAGTTACTGACTTACTAAATATGCACATTAGTACAATTGTTTCCTGAATTATGAGGCTATGTATGTCTTTTACGTATAATTCTTTCCAATGCAAATTAGCACCAACATTATATTAATTTTTTTCTAGAACATTAATCTGGTGCACAATATTTAATGGCATAAAGTGTTAACTATATTTTGTAGGATAATTTTTAATATGAGAACATATTATTTTGTTGTTTGAAGAAGAAAATTAAGGAACAAATTAGGAAAACAAAATAAATTTATCATCATAGAAGATAATTAGGCTAGTTTTACAAAAGATTTAAATAGTTTGAGAATTTCAATTGCTCTGGTTTCTAATTATTCAAGTCCTGAAATAACTCATCTTCTTATATAGTACTAATGGTGCCCCTAATCCCCTTCATTTAGATCATCCTCTTATTCTTTTAGCATTTTGTAAATTAGGACCAAGTGAAGGTCATTTTTATTCTTGGAGATACTGTTAATAACAGTTTTGCAATCTACTAAAAACTGAATAGATCTTTTTTTTAAAAAAAAAAAAAGACAACAAGCTATTTTTTTCATTATATATACCAATCCCAGTTCCCATTTTCTCCCTTCCACCCATTCCTTCTACCTTCCTACCACCCCACCCCCATCCACTCCTCAGAGAGGTTAAGAGACACTACTTTGAGGAAGATCCAAGGCCCTCCCTACTGTATTTAGGCTGAGCAAGTTATCCACCCAAAGAGAATGGGTTTTAAAAAGCCAGTACAAGCAGTGGGGATAGGCTCTGGTGCCACTGCCAGTGGCCCTGTCGTCTGCCCTGGCCATACAACTGTCACCCACATTCAGAGGGACTAGTTTGAACCTATGCTGTTCCCTTCCCTGTCCAGATGGAGTTGGTGAGCTCCCATTAGCTCAGGTAAACTCTTTCAGTGGATGTACTCATCATGGTCCTGATCTCGTTGCTAATATTCTCATGCCTCCCACTCTTCAGTTGGACTCTTGGAGCTCAACCCAGAGCTCTATTGTGGGTCTCTGCCTCAGTTTCCATAAGTTGCTGGATGAAGGCTCAATGATGACATTTAAGATAGTCATCAATCTGACCAATCTGTCAAGACCAGTTCAGGTACCCTTTCCACAATTCCTTAGGGTTTTAGCTGGAGTCATATGTGTGTATTCCTGGGAATTTCTTAGATTTATTATTTTTAAATTATTAAACATATAATCAGCAGGATATAACTCATCAGCAAAGGCATTGTTCCTGTAAAACCTGGATTCCTCAGTGTATGATCTGTCTATTGTGTTAGCTAGAGATTCCTAAGAACTATATAAAATCTCACACACATCCAAATATACTGGATCAGAGTAAGCATTTTAACACAGCTATTTAGTGATCCACTTCTAAAAATCTTTAATAGGATGTGAAAGATTAGAAAGGACAACGACGAATTTGAAAAATAACTAGGCATATAGGGAATTTGTATTTATAATTACTTATTTTTCTCATGAGCATGTTTCTAGAATAATGAGAGTCCGTAGGGAATGTTTTTTTGCTGACAGACAGTACCTGAAAAGAATAAACTCATCTAGGTGCTTCACAGCTGCTCTAGCTACTATACATGTGAAATAAAATCTGGGGAGGTATAAACTTAGTGATCCTTGAAGATGCATACCTGGCTCACAGGTACTGTTGCCATTGAAGACTTCGTCTGGCTTTCCCAATACTAACTGTAGAATGCTGGAAACATGTTTCTCCCAATTCTAAGGATTAGTGCCATTTGCAATTGGCAAATAAACTTGACATTGAGAATTGGAGTAGAAGTAAGGTGAGTGTGTTGCTCTCATATAACCACACAGGTCATCTAGGACTCTGGTGTCTGGAGCAATATCTGTCTCAAGTCAAGCAGAGACTTATTCTTCACTTCTTCCTGAAAGAACTTTTGAAAACTGGCACTGTGGCTTACTTATATTTCTGGGGAAATAGACAAATAAGTCTAACTTGTCATTTTTCTAGTAGGGTAGCTGATAGACCAAGAAGCAAGTGTGCAGTTCAGAATACTTACAACACCCTGAGCAGGTTATAGGAAAGATGAATTTAATACACAATTATGGAGAATCATCCCATGTCAACCATAGCTTTAGAATGGGTATAAAAGGAAATACGTATTTACCAGATAACAAAGAAAAAGTGCTTGGTAACATTCTTGCAAGTAGAATGAACAGCAAATTAAAGTGTATAAAATCAAATGAGTGTCTCAGAGTCTAGGAGTTTTAAGTAGGCATATGATTCCACCACAGATGGAGGAGGTGGGTGTTATGCATGAAGAATTTACCAGGACCAATGTGATTGAACACCTGTGGTTTCACAAAATAAATGAATGGAGTCTTTTCTCCTTATCTTTGAAAGCAAGCTATCATCAGATTTAGGACTGTGCAAGTTCATGAGCAGGGATAGATAACTTGTTCCCTTTTAATATACCAAACTGACATAATTTTTCCTTATGATTTGTAAAGAGTGTATCTTCTCTGGTTTCAAACATAAACTGTCTTACAACACATAAGGTGCATACTAATTATATCGCCTCAAAGATTTTCCAAGTACCCTACAACTTCTGGGCTTCATCATGCCAATATACTTCCCTTAGCAAGAACAGCTACACCTAAAGATGTGAAATGTAGCATAGCTTTATATCAGTGCTTGCTAAGCTCATGGACTACAGAATTTCAAGCATGTGAAAAACCTTGGGATAAGGGGCACAGCTATAGCAAATGGTGACCACTAAGAGGCCCATTGGTTCAATGATCAGTCATCATTTTGACCTCTTGGCTGTATTCCAATACAATAGCATGTGAGCTGAGAAGCCATATCAAAGAACTTTTTAGGTATCACTGTGCAATAAGGTGTTAGGCCAACCTATAGCAATATAGTATTATTTGTTATAAGATTTGTATTTTCATGAAGAAGTCTGCATTTCCCTTTGTTTTCTATGGGTCTATTAAAATCATTGATTGAATTGGAGAGGGTTTTTTGTATTAATTGTCCTTGCAAGATTTGTGAAGAATTTTTGTTGGAATCTTGAGGGACATTGCATTGAATTTGTAGATGGCTTTTGGTAGTATGACCATTTTTGCTATGTGAAACCTACTTACCTTGTGCATGAAAGATCTTTCTATCTTCATTTTCTTTCTTCAAATACTTGAATTTTTCAGCATGAAAATCACTCACATGCTTGATAAGAGTTAGCCCAAAATATTTTATATTAATTGAGGCTATTGTATAAGATGTTGTTTCTCTGGGTTCTTTTTCAATCAGTTTGTTATTTGTATAAAGGATGGCTACTGATTTATGTAAGTGGATTTTGTATCTAGCTACTTGACTCAAAGTGTTTGTCAGTTGTAGTAGTTTCTCAGAGGAAATTTGAGGTCACTTATGTATATAATCATATTATCTTCAAATAAATATAATTCACTTCTAATTCATTATGAAATTTTACTGTTTGAAATAGTAAATATATGTATTCACTCTATAAAAGAACAAGGAAAAAAATCTGTAACTATTCATTTTCTGTTTCGGTTTTTCATACCTTCTAATTTACAGAAGCTGAAAGGAAAAAAGAAAAATGGAACATTTATAGCATTATTACCAGAATTTTGTCAGTTATTGTCATTTGCTTAACAATTGGTTGAACATAGTTAACAAAATTTTGATTGATAAGTCTCTTCCATTTATGAGTTAAATGAAATTATTCTCTCTAAAATATTTTAAAGTCATGATTCAAACAAGCTACTTCATTTTTTCAAATATGTGTTTTAGTAAATGATGTGGCGTAGAAAACACTAGGTTCAAAGATTTGACATGCTGATTATAGAAAATAGACAATGTAAAATTTTTCAACATTGCAAACACAAACTAAATGTTTTTTATAAAACTTTATTAATTTTGAAACTAAAGGTTAGTAGATAAGTTAGATAACTCCCACCAAATGAAGACTGTACAGAAGGAAGTGAAATTAGAGAATTTTAGGGAGCTCTTCCAATAGAGGAGCAACCATGTCTCTCAAAAGACCATATTTTTCCCTTTCAGAATCTGAACAGAGGGAATGGAAAACGGTAATCACTCCACAGTGACCAAGTTCTTTCTCTCTGGGTTAACAGACCAACCAGAGCTGCAGCTGCCCCTGTTCTTCCTCTTCCTTGGAATCTACCTTCTCACAGTGCTAGGGAACCTGGGAATGATCATCCTGATTTTGCTCAGCTCCCACCTGCACACCCCCATGTACTTCTTCCTCAGCAGTCTGTCGTTCATTGACCTCTGCCAATCTACTGTTATTACCCCCAAAATGCTGGTGAACTTTGTGATGGAGAAGAATGTTATCTCCTACCCTGAGTGCATGATTCAACTTTACTTCTTTCTTCTTTTTGCTATTTCAGAATGTTACATGCTGGCTGCAATGGCCTATGATCGCTATGTTGCCATCTGTAGTCCCTTGCTTTATAGTATCATCATGTCTCAACAGGCTTGCCTTTCTCTTGTTTTTGGAGTTTATATTATAGGTGTAGTTTGTGCATCAGCTCATGTAGGATGTATGTTTAGGATTCATTTCTGCAGATTTGATGTGATCAATCATTATTTCTGTGATCTTATTTCTATCCTTAAACTCTCATGCTCTAGTGTCTATGTTAATCAATTGATGATTCTAATTTTTAGTGGAATTAATATCATTGCCCCAACACTGACCATCCTTAGTTCTTATGCTTTCATCATTACCAGCATCTTCCGCATTAATTCCACTGAGGGCAGGTCCAAAGCCTTCAGCACCTGCAGCTCCCACATTGCAGCTGTTGCTGTCTTTTTTGGTTCTGCTGCATTTATGTATCTGAATCCATCATCTTCCAGCTCCATGGATGAAGGCAAAGTGTCTTCTGTATTTTACACCATCATTGTTCCCATGCTCAACCCCCTGATCTACAGTCTGAGGAATAAGGATGTCAATATTGCACTGAAGAAAATGATAGAAAGAAGACGATTCTTGTGAAAAATAATGTGAAAAATATATCATTAGCTCTCAATCTGTAGCTACAACATGGTGTGAATTGGATATGGTTTATTTTAGTCAGTCAATGTAATTTTTTTCATCTCATAAGAGTCTACGACATTCTTTTCCATGGTCTTAATACTATTGCCCCAGTATTCCCCCTCAGATCTTTTTTTTTTTTTGGTGTCACTAATATATTTTTAGTATCTGGAATGTATTTGCTACTACTTGCCCTTAATAATTTTCTTGATATTTATTTTTTCATGATATATGTGTATTACAGCCAATATGTAGCCAACATAGTTGTTGCTTATTAACCATTCCGTGTTTCATTTAACATTTTCTGATATGATTAAAATATATCATATATAAATTACACAAACTCTTCTAGCATCTGTAAGACAACAGCAGGCCTTCTTAGAGAAAGTTTTAAAAATATTAGAAATGAGTTTTTTTCTGAAATATATCAAAATACAAGTATGATATTATTTTATTTTTTATTATTATTTTATTTTTGAGTCCTTATGTGTATGTTTGTGTGTTAATGAGCATGATTCCATATATGTGGGTGAAAGTGCACATATGCATTGGAGTTCAAAGGGTAAGTTCGGGTATCGTCCCTTACGAGCTATCTGTATATCTTGTTGTTGTAAAAATAGCACCCCTTCCCACTGGCCACAGCTTAGATCACATGATATCTAGATGGAGCCCATTCTTCTCAGTGCCATGATCCTCGTCCTGGTCACCTGAAGAACACAGAGACCTCTGTGTATATCCCCACAGACTTCTGAAGGTTATGCTTAGAACACACTATCACCACTGGGCTCATTATTATACTAAGAAGCTGAACCTTGCCCTGACTTAACTAGAATTCCTTTTTTAGAAAATCCTTTATTGATTCTTGCAGATTTTACATTATAATCCTGATCCCACACATCTTCTCGTCTTCCCACATCTGTCCTCTGCCCTTAAACAAAGGGAAAAGTAAAAGAAAAAGAACAACAACAACAAAAACAAATAAAGTAAGCAAACAAAACAAAAACAAAAGCAGAAAAGGGAAGGAGTGTGGAGAATCTTGTTTTGGAGGCTGTAGTGTGGTCCAGGGGTCAGGATATTCAGTTCATTGTTTAGTTCTTTCATCTTCACTTGCCAATGTTCATGAGTCATTGGTCTGGTTTGAAGCCTCTAGCCTCTTCTACGCCATGGATAATGGACTCTCACTGTCATTGAGATCCTGCAGTTTTGGATCTTGATATTCCTCCCCTTCACATGCTCCGGTAGTTGGTAGTTAAGGTAGATGTTGGGCTAAGCTAATTCACAGTTCTGTTCCTGAGCCTGGGTGGTAGCTGGGTTGGTCATCCTGCCAGATTTCTCATATTCACCACCTTAAGCACTGCCTCAGCCAGCCCACTCAGAGCAGCTTGTACGCTCTCTTGCTCTCAGGCTCACCTACTCTTCACACCACAGGGCCAGCTTCACTGTCTTGCCCAGAAAGATGCAAGTCCCTCTCTCTGGATAGCTACAGAGGGAGGGGTGGGGTCATATCGGGGGCGTGGTAAACTCTACTGTTCTCTCACCCTCAGAGCTGGCTCACCTGCATCCCTGACAACAGAGTTAGCTTTAGGTTGTTGCCCTGCCAGGGTGAAGGGTCTGCTCTCCTGTGTGCTGTAGCTGTCGATGGGCAGGGCTATTCCTCCCTCTGAGGCAGGCTTTCTTGTATTGGGGGTGGTGGGCATCTTTCCCTCACCCATACTACCGCAAGACAGATGACAGCAGAGGGGAGTTTCAGCTCAGTCTTCAGGGTCGGCTCTTCTGCATCCCTGACAACAGGGTCAGCGCTAGTGTGCTGCCCAGGTGAGTACACATCCGTGGTGAATGGTGGGGCCATCTTTTCCTATTGTGAGAGGAAAAGACGCTCTCCTGTTTCAGGATCCAGTGAGGGGCAGGGGCAGCTATTACAGGGTCACTCAGCATGACCCTCGGATTTCAGGGAGAATGACTTCTGATATTTCAATTGCATATCAATACTGAGTGGCCCCAAGTCTGAACATTAAAAACTATCTGAGTATAAGAACTAGTTCCAAGACAGGCTCCAAAGCTACAGAAAAACCCTGTCTCAAAAAAAACAAAAAACAAACAAAAAAATTAGAAAACATAATCATCTGACTGCTAAAAAAAAACTGACAACTTTAAGAAATAACAAAGATCTTCTAAGACTTGAACTCTTAAAAAAGAAAAAAAAAAAGAAATAACAGAGATCCCAACAACCATACAACAAAGACTGGACAGATATTCAATCCAAGAGACACTACCAAGGACTTGACTCCAGATGACCATGTGTTGTGGGAAAAGTGTACACTGTGTAATAAGTGTACTCTGACTGCTGTAGTAAGAAGCTGAAAGGTCCAATAGTTAGGCAGGAGTTTAAGGTTGGCACTTCCATACCAAGGGAGAGAAGCTTGGAGGAGGCATGCAGGTGTGTGATATCTTCAGCTGACTCAGAGCAAGTTGGATCTGTCATACTAATAGTAGGTAATGGAGCTATGTGGCAGAAAGAAATTTAAAAAATATGAATTAATTAAGTTATAAGAACTACATGGGAGAAAGCCTAAGCTATTGTCAAGCT